>JAANYP010003322.1:0-36939 GCA_020465985.1 Centrapalus pauciflorus | reverse complement strand
GGATCTTCATCTAGATATTCTCAGCCACAGCAGTTTCAGTACCGACAGTTCAGCTCGCCTACGGCACAGCAAACTCGATCTTATGCGGTACATTCTGAGCCGAGGCAGTGTCGCCGCTGCCAGAAGTCACACATTGGGCGTTGTAACCCAAATGATGTAAGGTGCTATGTGTGCAACGAAATAGGACATAGCAGTGAAGAATGTCCTAACAGAGTTAAAGTTTGCAACAATTGTTTACGCCCTGGACATAATGAGCATGCATGTACGCATCCGTTTAGCATGATTTACCCGAGTGCAGAGCATCATCCGCGATTGCAGCAGCAGCAATACCGACCTCAGCAACAACATCAACAACAACAGCAAAGACAAAATCAATCGGCCCGGCATAGCACATCGCGAGGAGGTTCTAGTCGCCGTAACGAGCCAACTAGGAGTCAGAATCGCGCATTCCAAATAACAGCCGAGCAAGCGAAGGAAATACCAGATGTGGTATCTGGTACGTTTCTTGTTAACTCTATCCCTGCTAGAGTTATTTTCGATTCAGGAGCCAATCGCTCTTTTATATCAAGTGCATTTGCATCTAAGCTTGGAATTACTCCGACAACTCTGCCTGTTATATTTGATATCGAAACGGCCAGTAACGTGTGCGTGTCCACCGATAAAATTTACCGCGACTGCATAATTCTGTTAGATAATTGCACGTTCCAACTTGACCTCATTCCTATGGACTTTCACGAATTCGACGTCATCGTCGGTATGGATTGGCTTGATCATCATGACGCCAACATTGTCTGCAAGAAGAAGTTGATAAAGCTCACTACACCGGATGGCCGCAGTATCTGCATCTATGGTGACAGAAAGAAAGGTGACTTATGTTTAATTTCTGTAGTCAAAGCTAGGAAACATATAGCTAAGGGTTGCGTGTCATACTTAGCATATGCAATAGATGCTAAGTCTGAAAAGAAAACTTTAGCCGAGGTACCGATAGCCTCTGAATTTCCAGATGTCTTTCCCGAGGACATCTCTGGACTCCCACCAGACCGTCAGGTGGAGTTCAGAATTGATTTAGTGCCCGGCGCGGCACCGATTGCTCGAGCCCCTTATAGACTTGCACCTGCTGAGATGCAAGAAATGATGAAGCAATTGCAAGAATTGCTTGACAAGGGACTCATACGACCAAGTTCATCTCCCTGGGGAGCTCCTGTTTTATTCGTTAAGAAGAAAGATGGGACTCTCCGGATGTGCATTGATTATAGGGAGTTGAACAAGGTAACAATAAAGAACAAATATCCATTGCCCAGAATAGACGATCTTTTCGACCAGCTTCAGGGAGCCAGTTACTTCTCAAAGATCGATCTTAGATCTGGGTATCATCAGCTCAAAGTTCATGAAGAAGACGTCCCTAAAACGGCTTTCCGTACCAGATATGGGCATTACGAGTTTCTTGTTATGCCCTTTGGCCTTACAAACGCTCCTGCGGCGTTCATGGATCTGATGAACCGCGTTTGTAGACCAATGCTCGATAAGTCCGTTATCGTCTTTATAGACGATATTCTCATCTACTCGAAAACTGAAGCTGAGCATGCTGTGCATCTTAGAGAGCTGCTAGAGTTGCTGCGCAAGGAGCGACTTTACGCCAAGTTCTCTAAATGCGAATTTTGGTTGCGACAGGTGCTTGCAATCTCGATTTATTTATTTTTAAGCTTATCTTTTCTTAAATTCATGCTCAGCGTTAACTTGCAAAATCTTGTATCTTATCAGATACAATTCCTTGGTCATGTGATATCTGGTGAAGGAATCTCTGTGGATCCTTCTAAGATAGAAGCCATTCAAAATTGGGAAGCTCCCAAATCAGTTACTGAGATCCGAAGTTTCTTGGGATTGGCGGGTTACTACCGTCGATTCATTAAGGACTTCTCAAAACTAGCCATGCCTCTTACATCTCTTACTCGCAAGAATGTTCCCTTTATTTGGGAAGAAGCTCAAGAGACCGCCTTCCAAACTTTAAAGCAGAAACTCACCGAAGCGCCTATTCTGGCCTTACCCGAAGGTACTGAAGACTTTGTAGTCTTCAGCGATGCTTCATATCAAGGGCTTGGGTGTGTTTTGATGCAAAGAGGCAGAGTCATAGCATATGCTTCTCGCCAACTTAAGGATCATGAAAAGAGTCATCCGACTCATGACCTTGAACTTGCTGCTGTGACTTTTGCGTTGAAAACATGGCGGCATTATCTCTACGGCACCAAATGTCAGCTGTATACGGATCACAAGAGCCTTAAGTATATATTCAGCCAGAAGGAGCTCAACATGCGCCAGCGACGCTCCATGGAACTCATCAAAGACTATGATTGTGATATTCTTTATCACCCTGGCAAAGCGAATGTGGTGGCCGACGCATTGAGTCGTAAATCCTACTCTGCTAAATGTCTCTATACCTTGACTCATACTTCGTTTTCATCAACTTTGATCGATGAAATTCTCGTTGCTCAAGCCGAAGCCCTAAAAGAAGAAAACCTCAACTCTGAGGACATGAAAGGGCAACTTCAGTTCTTAACCGATAGCCCTCGTGGCTTGAAGCTTTTCAAAAATCGTGTCTGGGTTCCGAAATTTGGTAATGTTCGACAGAAAATTCTTTCGGAAGCCCACTGTTCTAACTTCTCGGTACATCCTGGCAGCACCAAGATGTACAACGATCTAAAAGCCGAATATTGGTGGCCCGGTATGAAAAGAGACGTAGGCCAATATGTTGATAATTGTGTTACATGCCGATTAGTCAAAGCGGAGCATCAGCAGCCTTACGGCAGTCTTCAGCCCTTACCGATCCCCGAGTGGAAGTTCGATCACATAACGATGGACTTTGTGACGAAGTTGCCGACTACACGAAGACAGCACGACGCAATATGGGTTATCGTGGATCGCCTAACCAAAGTCGCACATTTCATTCCGATTCGCGAAAACTATTCACTTGAGAAACTAGCCAAGTTGTACATAGACGAGATCGTTACACGACACGGTGTGCCTTTGTCAATTGTTTCCGACCGCGACAGCCGATTCACTTCGAGGTTCTGGAGTGCATTACAAGATGGATTAGGCACTAAGATCAGAATGAGCACAGCGTATCATCCACAGCCTGATGGCCAGAGTGAGCGTACGATCCTTACACTCGAAGACATGCTGCGGGCATGTGTTCTTGAGTTTAGCGGTAGTTGGGATGACCACTTGCCGTTAGCAGAATTTTCTTATAACAATAGTTACCACTCATCCATCAAAGCCGCACCTTTCGAAGCCTTATACGGACGCAAGTGCCGAACTCCTACGTGTTGGCATGAAGCCGGTGAAGCACCAATCGCCGGTCCCGAGCTACTTCAGCAGACAAATAAAAAGATCCGAATCATACGTCAACGATTGGAAACTGCTCAATCTCGACAGAAATCGTATCACGACCGACGCCATAAACCTTTAGAATTCCAGAAGGACGACTATGTTGTATTAAAAGTCTCGCCGATGAAAGGTGTGTTCAGATTCGGCAAGCGTGGCAAGTTAGCACCACGATTCGTTGGTCCTTTCAAGATCACCGAGCGTGTTGGAACTCAATCTTATCTGTTGGACTTGCCAAGCGAACTGTCCAACATACACCCCGTGTTTCACGTTTCGCAACTAAGGAAGTGCAAAGAAGATGACAGAGAAAAGTGGGCCGATCATCTGAGCTACAAGATCAACGAGAAACTGCAATGTGACGAGCCTGAAGTCATTTTAGAGACAAAGATGAAGAAGTTGAGAAATCGAGAGGTAGCAATGGTGTTGGTGCAATGGAGAACTTCTCACGGAACTTCTCAGACCTGGGAATCTGAGCAGGACATGAGAGTTCGATATCCGCATCTGTTTGAGCCTTAGGTACTTCGAGGACGAAGTGCAAGCGTGGTGGGCTCATACTATAACACCTTGCTTTTTATTTGTATTTTTATTTTTAGTAATTTTGAGCAATTTGCGTAAAATGATGTAATTTCGAGGTTTGGTATAAATAGGAGCCGAGAGTTCATTTCCTCATTCCTTGCAAGACTTATTTCTTTCCAGAGCTCCTCTCTCTAGAAACCGAACATCTCTCTAGCTTTTCTCTCAAACCGACCGGCCAAATCTCGAGTTCTATACGTCATCGGAAAGGCCTCGAAGTGTATAATCCGAATCTGCTATTGCATGCGTGATTTCATACGGTTTTGAGGTAAGAAATTCCCTTTTCGTTTTCTGCACTTTCGGTTTTGAAGCTACAAATTCGAGTTTATCATTTTACGCGATTTAAAGCTGATTTCGTATGATTTTTAGCTAGAATATGATAGATTAAGTATAGTATACTCGAACCCAGGCTTATTACTTAACTTATTTGTGATTTGTAGACCTGAAATGCATGTTTTAAGCCGTAACTTATGAACAAACTCGAGTATGCATAGAACAGACTCGAAATACCATGAACAAACTCGAAGATATTCAAGTGCCTCGAAACTATATGAATTTCGAATCTATGCCATTAGATTCGAATTGTGTTGTGTGCTTCGAATCTGTGTGTCTGTTTCGAGTCTAAGTTCCCATTTCAAGTCTATATCCTTCGATTCTAAGAGTATGCTTCGAGTCTATGGGTGTGGTTGCAAAACAATAAGGATTTCGAATCTAATCCATTAGATTCGACGTGTACTATTTCGAATCTATAGATTCGAATGGGGTGTACTTCGAATCTAACCCCTAAATTTCGAACCTAATTGATAAAATTTACGAACAACGCATAAATTAGCAAAATAAATAGCAAAATATTTAGCTAGAAGTTATGGCTTATAGATGTTGGAATATTGAGCTAGCAATATTAATTTAGCACATGTTCTGTAATATTGAACTTCAGATATTATACATAAGCCGTTTAGCCCAGTTGCGAGTCAAAGCCAGTGCCAGAATATATTAAAAGCCTAGATAAGCAAGAGCAAGCATTATAAAGCAATTTAAAGCGTAAATAAGCCTGAGCAAGCATTACAGAGCATTTCAAAGCATTTTCAGTACTGTGAGTAACAGTTATTCTTGTTTACATGTTTTATATGAAATTGAGACATAAATTGCTTCTATGTGACTTCTTTGGAATTCAATAGACTTTTGTGAGTGAAGGCGAACACTGTGGTACAGGTGATGCCCAGCTTAGCCGGATCTTACATTTGATCTATTAATATGCATATTTATCTGCTATCTGTTTATTGTTCTGCATACTATACAGCAAACCTTGTGTTAGCGTTTCTTTGTGCATCTCATAAGCATTATATTTAGCGAGCAAGCAATTCTGATGTTCACCACTATCCCTTGAGCATTATACGGGTAGCTAGCCCCGTATCACAGATTGATCATCTGTCAGCGGTAAACCCATAGTGGTGGCATCTCCGTTCTGCGTGAAATGTCTCAATTGTGCAGCGTTCTTTCTGGGTATTAAGCAAATGAGCAAGCAAGCAAGCAAGCAAGCATAACAGCCTTTATAGGCATTTTCGCCTCATATTTTACATGCATTCTTGAATATCTGTTTACTCACTAAGCTTTAGCTTACAGTTGCTACTTACAATTTTTACAGGAAAATGTAAAGAACAAGCTGGACCTTCTGCTTAGGTCTATTATCTGATCTGCCCAGAGGACTTAGCTCATTTTCAGCTTGTGGTATAGCTTTATGATGCCTTGGGTTTTGGGTAGCTGCTTTTATTTATGTTATGATGTTTTTAGCAACTTAGTACTGTAACCATGAAGCATGTGTAGTGCAAGACTTATTGTAATGTTTTATTAGATTTATGCATTTATTATTATTCCTGGGATAAGCAAACGTGTTTTGAAGCAAGGATGTGACAGCAGAATAATGTCTTTTTAAAATACAATATACTATTTTCTTAAGAGTTAAGGTCGCACAATACCAACGTACTTTTACAAATGTATCGATATGGTACATGAACTTTTTTTTTATTTAACCATATAATACATGTATTTAAGTTTTTCATTTCAAAATGACACAATTTTACATAGAGCATGGTTGAAAAACATTAACCAGACTTTTATTGTATAAATGTCAGGGCTCTATATAGAAATGTACCATATTGGAACGGAAAACTAAAATACATGCGCTATATAGGTAAGAAAAAAGTTCAAATAACATATCAATACATTTAGAAAAATACATTGGTACTGCACTATCTTAATTCATTTCTTAAAGGGGTTTAATCCCTTCATATGTTGTGTGATTTGAAAATTAGGCAAATCTATCTAATTGAAAAGTAAAACAAATTTCGCATTGATTCTTTTAAGTTGACTATGGGTATTTTGACACTATTATTTTTTTCACTTGTTACATTTTTATCATTACATTGTTCTCATCGTTTAATGTTATAATTTTTGTCATTGATAATGAAGATATGAACATTGAACAATAAAACAGAGTTTAGTATGTTACCTCTTAGAGTGAAAATTTTATGTCCTTGATCATTTGATGCCCTGGGCCGTAGCCTGTGTGGACCCCCTTAGGGCCGGCCCTACTAGTTGGATTACTTAATTTATTACAACCAAGAATTATAGAATCGATGTAATAAAATTCTTGGCCTAACAACCCTAGTTGACGGCAGTGACATTTTGCGTGAAAGATTTGTATTTTTGGTACCTTTAGTATTAAAAAAACTCTAAATGACCAAAACCGTAAATACCCCCAACTGCATGGACCGTTTATGTAATTTACTCTAAAAGGTAAAGGTAAATATGAAACACAGACAATTTAGTGTACATTTATTTAAATTGTTTTTAGCGGACAAATTTTAAATTAGCTAGTTCAGATTAAGCTATAAAATATACTTAGAGTAAGTTTGGTAGTGTGAAATCATAATGAAAGATAATATGAAAGAATGACTAATTTGAATACTTATATTACTCTTCTATTTTGGTAGTAATTTCGTTGATTCTCAAGCTGATTGTAAAAGAATCAAATAAATGTTAATATTTATTTCTCTTAGATCTCAATGTAAACACTGAAAGTAGATAGAAGAATGAAATTATATACATTTGTTAGTGTATTGTCGGTTTTTGCTGTAAGAAAAACAATTAAACAAGGTAAAACACCTTATTTTCATTTTTTTATGGTTTCACAATGCCAAATGCCAAATGCATCCTTGTTAAGGATATGAAAATGATGTTCATGTTTATTTGATCCAATGTATGCTTTGATTAAAAGGTGAAGTGACTTGTTTCATAGAACGAGTCAACCGTTATGACGTACGTACTTGTCTTTCGTACGTTATCATATGTTCATCTTTGCTTGTGGTTTGGGTTGGGGCCAAAGTATTTCAACATAGGGTTAGAAATTGACATCATAAGTCATAATTCTCTTATTGATCATATAAATCAAACGGTAAAACTCACACTTGGACATGGCTAACATAACACAGGTAAATCACATAAACCAATGAAAAAAATACGGTTTTAGATTTGAACTCAAAATCTTACATGTTTCACATCCCCGGTCAGTAAATTATCATCATATACGCATCACCCAATTATATTACTCATTATAAGTATTGATAGAATTCTTAAATCTTAACTATGATGTTTTGATGCAATCTTCTTACTTAATTAGATAAGATAAAGATGTCTTGAATCATCCTCACATCATCCATCCATCATGGTATATGATGTTATGCATATACTAAATTTTTTTATGGCAAAGGGGATTGAATATTGAAAGCTCTACAACAGCAATATCTGGAGAGAAAGGTACAAAACTAAAAAGAGATTGGTCATTGGTGGTGGGTAAGAAGAGTAAGTTAACAACTTTAATCATGAAATTTATGAATTTATGATGATAGTGATGGTTGGTAATTCTTTGTTGCCATAGTTGGTATACTGTAATAGTTCCGGTTTATTACAAATATGGTCCCCATAAAGGCATATATAATAGGGAATTTTATTTTAAAAAAAACCCTTGAGTTGGACCGTTTTTGTGATTAAAACTTCCAACTATTTTTGTTGTCATAAAAAACACTCGAGCGACTAAAATTTATCAAGATAGTAATTTTCTCAAAAAAGTGACCTGCAACCGGTTATTGCATTTTGCTCTGTCAACCACCTTCTCTGGTAACTCTTTCATGAACAAACGATTTCAGATGAAAAATAAAAAACAAATTGACAATCTAAAGCCTACATATTGAATCAAAGACTAAATCAACAATCCGAGGATGAATAAATCGAAACTCCAAGGGTCTACGGAGGCTTCAGCGGAGGTAGAAGTGTGACCGTTGGAGTTTTAAGTGCATCTAACCCTAAACAAGAAATCAAATAGGTTGTCTGAGGACTCGTCGGAGGCTTCAAAGTCGCCGGAGGACTCGTCGGAGATAAAGATAATTGGTTGTAACATGTAACATACCGGTTTAATAAGATTTTAGTCGGTTTACGGTTTTTCTCGACAAAAAAATTAATTGAAAGTTTTAATAAAAAAAAATAATCTAACTTGAAGATTTTTACTTATTATATCATATGTTTTCATCATATATACTTGTTTCTATTCTTTTAACTTTTAGACTCATATTTATTATCTCCATGACATCATTATATATTTTCTAATAATATATTTTGTGTAAAACAAATTTTTATGTTAAATATTAGCTTTAAAAAAAATTATTTGATGATCACAATTGAAAAGATAAAACCTACTATCGGCATTAATATTAAACTACTTTAAATTTTAATATTTTATAGTATTAATATATTTACTAGTCTATAAACCTACAAATTTAAAAATTAATTTTATTAATATTATAGCGATAAATTTTAAAAATATTTTATCAAATTCTTAATATATACTTATATTAATATAATAAAATTAAATATAGATATAAGAGTAAATTACAGAAATGGTCCCTGTGGTTAGCTCAAAATTATGGAAATGGTCTCTGATCTTTAAAAATTGCATAAATGGTCCCTCAAAACACTATTTACTTGCAGAAATGGTCCATCTATCTCTTGAATTTTTCTAAATGACGAATTTGCCCTTATTCTCAAAATCAATTTTGGTCCCTATAGTATCCAATTAGTTTTGGTTTTAGTCATTTTTATAATTTTTTGTTTTTGTTTTTGAATTTTAAATGCTAATTGAATTAAAATGTAATTTAATTATTTTATTTAATTAATTAATTTTAATTCTATTTTAAACAGTTCAATTTATTTATTTACATTTCATTTGTTAAAATATTTATAGATTTTATATTTCTATACGTTACCAACTAACTATTTCATTACGTTAACATATTTTGATTTGATTATATTTTTAGAAAAAAATATATAAATCTAGGATTTTATTTGTTTCGATTAAAATATTTTGTTACGTTAATACATTTCGATTTAAATTTAGTCTTTTTTCATTTTGATTTACATATTTTGCTACATTAACCCGTTTCAATTAAACTTAGTATTTTGTTTGTTCTATATATATATTTTGTTGTATTAATACATTTTGATTTATTTATAATTTTTAATAAAACTATGTTGACGTGACATTTTATTCGTTTTGATTTGAATATATTTTAGTGTTAATACATTTCAATTAATTATAACTTCTAAATATAATATATAAACTTAGCGTTTTATTTGTTTTTTGTTTAAATATTTTGTCACGTTAATATCTATCGATTTAATTGTAACTTTTAGCGTTTTGGTTTGTATATTTTGTGTATATGTTTTGAATAAAATGTATATATGTTTCATTACATACATTTCGAAATATGTATAATGAAATATACAAACCAAAACGTATAGAAAGAAATATACAAACCAAAACGTTAAAATTTTTAAGTAAATGTCAAGTCGACATAGTTTTGTTAAAAGATACAATTAACTCAGAACGTAGTAATGTAACAAAGTATTTACAATAGAATAAATAAAATACTAAGTTTAATGTAGCAAAATATGTAAATCAAAACGAAAAAAAGAAAAATTTTAATTCGAAAAGTATTAATGTTACAAAATATCTTAATCAAAACAAAGAAAATCCTAGATTTATATATTTTTGGTAAAATTATAATTAAATCAAAATATATTAACAAAATAAAATTGTTAGTTGCTAACGTATAAAAATATAATAATGTAAAAACATGTTAAAAATGATATGTAAAATAAATGAATTGAATATATGTAACACCCCGACTCCCGAGCAGGTACGTGTAATTATCCTATTGACTAATTATAATAGTGATTATTGCGTTGGTCCAATTGCGTCCCGTATAGTGGATTATACGTGTCGGGACGGGGGATTACGTGGATTCGGGATATAATTTTAGTGGATAAATTATAATTATGGATTCACGAGATTAAATGGGATTTAATGATATAAATAGTGGATTTTGATATTGGGGTCGGGTATCGGTGTCGAACCCGCGATATAACGGGATCCGTTTATGTGATATATGTGTGTGTGACGTGCGTTCTTATCTTCTCTTTTATGCAATACTCAGAGATAAGTGTGTGTGTGTGTAACCCTTGCTGTTGGAGATTGAATTGGAGCCAAATCCATACTTCAATTGCTGCAAATCAGATTGGGAGCCTTTTGAGGTGTTCTTGAGTTCAAGGTGAGTAAACCTCTAGAATTGAATCTGATTTTTGTATGTTAATCATGTGATATGATGGGAATTGGTGTATATATGTGTTAGAAGTGTTTTGGTATTAGTTTTGGTGAGTTCTAGCTGCTGGAATCGGAGTTTGGGGGTTAAAACCCCCTGGACAGAATTGAAACAGAAACAGGGGACTGCTGTTCGTCGTGAGCGCGGTCGCGACGCGCCTAGCGCGGCCGCGATGTTCTTCCTCGAGCGCGGGCCGCGATCGGGCCAGTGCGGCCGCGATCGGGCTTCTGCGGGCTTGGGTCGGTTTGGGCTTTGGGGGTCCGTTGGGTTGTTTTGTGGGTTCATTTGGGTATATTAACAGTTATGGGATAATCGAGATTAATCTGGGAGAATTAATTTGTGTACAGGGATTCCCAGAGATTGTTACGGGCCGGGTTCGGATCAGACAGTTAGGGAAATTGTGCGGGGTGATCCAGGTGAGTACGCGAGACTTTTTCCAAAGACTAGTAGTTGTCTTTCGAGTCTTTTGTGTTAATATTTCATATGTGATTATATGAATTGTTTGGGCACTGCGAGTTGCCCCTCAGGTATGATCTTTCTTTCTTACTATGTGTTATATTTGAGATCCATTACTATATATTGCGATGAGTATCGTGGGAGCTGTGTAGCTCTGTTTGACCCTGTGAATGGTTCCCATATATATATATATATGCGGCCGTTATTCCTGTTAGCTTCCACGGGCGTGGTTTGGCTCCAGGGGGGGGGAGGGATCCCCAATTGAGATGCGTATCTCTTTCTGTATTGGATCTCTAGGGTCTCTGAGTAGAGACTCGCTGGCATGTGTTATGCCGTGTAGTGTAGGGTTGCCATGTGACATGCGATATGTGATTATGTGTACTGTGCAGTGTCTAACCCTTGTGTACTCACGAGCTGCGAAGCTTACGTATTCGAGTCTGATGTGTGTATCAGGGGGACCGAAGATAGGACCGCCAGCTCCTGAGCGACGATAGGAGCTTGACTTGCTGCGATCGGGAGATTCTGCTTTTGTTATCTGTATGTGATACTTTGCTAGAAACTTTGGGACAAATGATACTGGATTCGTATGTGGATATTTGGGTCCGGGTCGGGTCTTGTATGTCGGGTTGACTTCTGGGATATTATGGTTAATGTGCGTAAAATGTTTTAATTAATCAGTGTTTGTGTAAACCTTGACATTGTGATATGGATTGTGATTGCGTTAACGCCACATGTGTATTGTAAATGACGTGGCTTTTAGTTGGGATTAGAGAGTGTTACAATATATACAAGAGAATTAAAAATAAACTAATAAAATAAAATAAATAAATCATACTTTATTAAATTAACATTTAAAATTCAAAAAACAAAAACAAAAAATAATGAGAAAGCTTAAAAGCTAAAACCATAACTAATTAAATACTATAGGGACCAAAATTGAATTTGAGAATAAGTGCAAAATCGTCATTTAGAAAAATTGAATAGATGGAGGGACCAATTCTGCAAGTAAATAGTGTTTTGAGGGACCGTTTATGTAATTTTTAAAGACCAGGGATCATTTCCATAATTTTGAACAAACTACAGGGACCATTTCTGTAATTTACTCTAGATATAAATATAAATTCAAATTCAAATTTGAGTTTTATATTAGAAAAGATTAATTTAGATTTGATTAGATATCATTTAAGTTATTCTTGATATTGATTACTTTATTGATATGAAAAGTATTAACCAAATGGTGATAGGAAGTCACGCCACATGGCAATGGCACATGATGACACGTGACACGTGGCATATATATATATATACTCTTTTAATAGTATTTATAGATTATAGATATGTACTGCAAATGAATTCTTCATTATCGCTAATTATCCTTCAGAGATCAATTTAAGACTATTGAAGATTTAAGGAGATTTTTGATAGAATTTCAATCAATATATATCAGGCTACAAAAACGTATGTTTGTTATGTGAATCAACGACCTTGGATGTATTGTATCAAGATATGTGTCTCTTGATGATGTATCGTATGATCATGTGTCATTCATGTTGGCAATGAGATTGTTATTACGAGTCTCGAGGGAAGGCTATCCATTTTTTTTATAAAGATTTTTTTTTAAATTAGAAAAATTTCATTCGAACTATCCAGACATACCAACCACAAGATATATAGACTGCTTAATGTTATCAACTTGATTTGTGAGGGTCGCACGTTGTAGCGTAATGCAAAATTAACCAATCATTAAGAGGTTTGAAAATAAGAAATAAAAAGTACTAAAATAAAGGAATAACTTCAATCAAACTAAAAAATTATAATAAAATATACTTATTATTTTTTTAAACATGTTACAACGATAAGAAAAATCAAAATAACTAAGATGAATATTACTAATTTAATTAAAATATTTTTCTTCATATTATTACTCATTATAATCTAATATTGATGGTACATAAAAAACAAAACTTTAAATGAACTGAATAAATAATAAATTGATATACCTCAACTTTAACAATACATTTAAAAATATTAGATTAAATATTTAATTACACAAAAATAAATTAAATAAAAATATATATATACTTTTTGAACAAGAACAAATGAAAAACTAAATGTATTGAAACTCCGTATTTTATAATAGTATAAAAATAGTTTAAAATAAAACTTATCTTGGTATAAATACATATAAATATAAAAGATATTGTTAAGTAGCTATTAAATAAAATTTATTGTTGAAAAAAATAATAGCAGATGATAAATAGATACCACCACTTTATGAGTCACAGTTGATGAATTAACTGCAGCTGATGCTAAAAATTAAAAAATGACATCTACTGTAACATCCTTGAGTTAAGACCGGTATGTGTAATTTTTCTATTCGTTAATTATTTTAATATTATCGAGCTGGGTTGATTACGATTTGACACGTGGGTTCTGGCACGTGGAGTGATCGTGTTAATTTGGGTGTTCGTGTTAAAATTTTAATAAGAGATTTCAACCTTGTTAACCGTTAAATTAATTGGATCCCGATGATATAAACATGTGTTAATTGCTAAAGGGATCGGGTTATTGGGTATTGGGTCGGTTTTATACCGAAAACATAAACCTTTCCTTTCTTTATGTAGTCCATGCTATTATCTCTCAAGTGTGTGTGTGTGTTTGAACCTCCTGGACAGCTGCAAGGGATAAAAAAGGAGCTTGTTCCTGATCCACATAAAAGTGTATAATATTACATAATATGATCTTTAAAAGTCATGTGATATGTCATTTCCACGATCCTCTATGCAATGAAGAAAATATTTGATCAGCAAACATATCAATTAAATCATCATACAATACGTAATCGGGAAATACACAATAACTTTAGATTGAATCTCATAGAATATATTGCAAACACCTACCTACCCAATTTTAGGCCACTAATTGTTGTTTTTTCCTTTCTATTTTAATTTAATGTATTGAAACTCGTAATTTTGATTCAATAATGTATTAGTTTGAATTACTAATACTTAAATATTTTAAATATTAATATTTTTATATACTTTTCTAACATTAAAAATTAAAAAAGGTTAGTAATACGATGATATAAAAAGATGAATATTTTTTATGGTTTGGGTGGTATAAAAAGATGGAAAGATTAAATAAGAAAAAATCTGATATGGTAGTGGACTACAAAAATAATGAATATAGGTTTGTGTAAATTACATCAAATTATAATTAGTGTGTTTTACGGGTTGTGAATAATGACTAAAGCATGTTGTTTAGCGATAAAAAATATGTGTGTTATAAAATGTTGACATCTAATTTTCTCTAAAAAAATACTAAAATGATGGAGAAGTTTCTTCAACAAATTTTAATAGAATTTAAATAAATTATAATTATTTTTTTATAAATTAAAGTTTAAACACAATAAAAGGACTATAGTTTAAATTCAAAGTTTTTTTTATTTCATGAGCCAAATAAACCTTCAACCAAATGATACATATTACATGTTTTTTCATCTAGGGACAATTGAAATCAAAGCTAGGTAATGGCACACATCGTTGTCCATTTCCCAAATCTTTCCTATACAAGTCAAAACTTTTATTATTTAATTTGCATAATTCGTGAAGTTCTTTTCATATTGAATTACTAGGTTGGGTTGAATTTAAGAAAAATTAAGAACAAATATTTATAAAACACATGAAATAATTATTAAAAAGTTTTAGAATATTATAGATTAAATTTGATTTTAATTTTAGTAATAACATGTGTCAAATTGAAGTTTTGACACGTGACAAATTAAATGAGGGATCGACACGTGGTAAATTAGTTACTCATTTAATAGTATTTATAGATTCGACATCCCGAATTCTTTTCACATAATGTTATGAATCATAAAAAATACAAAAGTTGATGTTATTAATGATAAAAATAATAATGTTATTATAAATTATAAAAAACAAAAACGTATGGCTATTTTTTATATAATTGGCCCTACTTTAATACAAGCAAATATGAAACAAATTTAATTATGAGCATCAAATTTTTTTTCTTCTAACACCAAAGTTCCGTTGAATGCATTACAATTACACGATATTTGAGGTGTCATAAAAATTAAGAAAAAGAGAACAATTTAAGATGAAAAGCAAAACAAGCAAGGACATCCCCTCTTGAACCCATAAGTTTTTGTGATCAAATATAAGACGATATCATAAGAACATCTAATAAAATAAGAAAAGCCAAACATGATCAGAAAAGAAAGTTTCAATCATATAGAGAGTGTTTGTGCAAACTCATGATTCATTGGTGGCGACAAATCCATGACGACGACGTTACATCTCACCACCCAATCCCTTTGTCCTTTTGTTATGTTATGTATACATCTTGTCACCATTTCTTTCTTCTAAATAACTCTATTCTTCTTTAATGGTTGCCTTTTCTACATCGTATCAAACCTTATCCTCCACTACTACGTGTTCCATACGTATCTATTGTACGTCTACGACATGTCCTAATTGTGATGGTTACAAACTACAACGAAATGAACACCACTTTGAATTTGTAATAAACTGTTTCAATTCATCGTTGAAAATGTGACATCTTTCTGTGTATTGTTTATGATGATGTTGAAGTAATATACAACAGCTGAGAATGTTTTCATGGTATTGCAAAAAAGAAGCTTTTTAAACAAACAATTTAAGGTCGCTATTGTACGATTACATTTTTGCTTTATTGAAAAGATTTAGATGATGATGTTCTTTATATTGCATTATTTTGTTGCATTTTTATTGTGTGACCGTCCATATCATTATAGCCTTTTTCATATTACTTCATGGTTTTTATTCTTATTTTATTGTTGGTTTTAAATGAAATCTAATATGTTTGAGTGGAAAATGCAATATTTTATTACATTTTCTTGTATTAAATATGGTAAGCATGACTGCGGAGTTGTTTACGAGGGTTTCCAAAACTCAAACAATAAAAAGAAAACTATTTTTTAGGTAATCTTTATAAAAAAAACCACTTTAGGGACAGAGGAGTACACAAGCCGCGTATGGGCGGCCTTTGCCACCTCGGCAACACGCCGGCGGCTACACCATCCCCAGCATGCGGCCCCGCCAAAAACCGGCCTGCTCCGGCCTTCCAACCCCGCGCGACCTTTATTGCTCTTCTTCTTCTTCTTTTACTTAACCCCCACACACATTATATATATATATATATATATATATATATATATATATATATATATATATATATATATATATATATATATAGATTGAGGTTCAATTGAGAACTTTTATGCATCGGGGCACCTCGAGGCACTTTTGTGCATCGGATAATCCACCAAGGGTGTACAAATGGCATTTAGGGAAAACTAAATACATGATAATTAATTTATTTCTAAAAATCATTAAATGATAATTAGGAGTTACATTTTGAATTAAAATCTCATATTAACTACATTCCTCATTTTCCTCCTCATTTCTCTCTCTCTCTCTCTAATCGTGTTCTTCATGATTTTCTTAGTGATGATGATTTGAAGACGAAGATTAACGATGAACAACGATGATGATGAACATGAACAAGAGAGGTAACCGATGATAATTATGAAGAACATGATGCATAAATGGATGATGAACGATGAACGATGAATAATGATAATGCATAGATGGATGATGAACAATGACAATGCATAGATGGATGATGAACGATGAACAACGAAATATGATGATGCATAAATGGATGATGAACAATGACGATGCATAGATGAATGATGAACAAGTTGAACATGATGCATAACTCAATGAAGAATATGAACGACAAACACGATGCATAAAAGAATGATGAACAAGTTGAACACGATGCATAAATGAATTTGTGTATTTTTTTTGTTAAATGCATTTTTTTAACACAATGCATAGATAAACACGATTAACGATGAAATGCATCGATCTCTATCATCTTTTTTGAATTTGTGTAATTTTTTAAAATTTGAAAATGTATCAATTGAATTTATTTAGCATTTATTATTTGATTATTTGTTGAAATATTAAATTTAATGAGGTATACACATTCCCCAAAATGCCCTTCTTTCTTTGTTTCTATAATGCACAATATGCATAAAATTGTCCAACTATTTACCCTTTTGCCATTAATCTAATTAATACAATTTTTTGATCTAATGGATGATATAGGTTCTTTTGTACCTCGATGCATAAAAGTTCTCAATTGAACCTCCCTCTCTCTCTCTCTCTCTCTCTCTCTCTCTCTATATATATATATATATATATATATATATATATATATATATATATATATATATATATATATATATATATATATATATATATATATATATATATATAGGAAGGTTCCATTGAGAACTTTTGTGCATTGAGGCACAAAAGAACCTCCACTGGCCCTTGGATGAAAAGAATGTGTGGATTAGATCAAATGGCAAAAGGGTAATTAAACAGAAAATTTTATGCATCAAGTGCATATAATGAAATTCGCAGAGGGGTAAAACAGGAATTATGCAATCCTTATTTAATTATTACACTTCCAAAATTAACAAAAATAATACAAATTCAAACTACATCAAAATACATGCATATCGTTCATCTCGTCATGCATATCGTTCATCTTTTCCAAAAATAAATCATGCATATCGTTCATCTCTTCCAAAATCAAAATACATCAAAATACAAACATGAATCGTTCATACAAACATAAATCATGCATATCGTTCATCTCTTCCAAAATCAAGATGGGGCTAAGAGAGAGGAGAGAGAGAGAGAGATAGAGAGAAAGATGGAGTGATTTTAGGAAAGAAGTTAATGGTGATTTTCATACAAAATTTAGCTATTAATTATCTTAAAAACATTTAAATTCAAAAATAATTTCCATACATTTAATATCCCCTAAATGCCCTTTGTGCACCCTTGGTAGATAGTCTGATGCACAAAAGTTCTCAATGGTGCCTCGATGCACAAAAGTTCTCAATCGAACCTCAGTCTATATATATATATATATATATATATATATATATATATATATATATATATATATATATATATATATATATATATATATATATATATATATAATTTTCTATAACTATTACATTCAATACATTTATTTACACACTATTTTTACAACTACAACATATCTCTTCGTAATTTTTAGATATTTAGTTTCGTAAGTTTTTTAGTTTTGTAATTTTTTTTAATTTTGTTTCGTAAGTTTTTAGTTTTTAGTTTCGTAATTTTGTTATGTAAGTTTTTAAATATTTATGAAATTAATTATTTTAGTTTTAATTGTTTTGTTAATTAAAATGAATATATTTAAAAAAAATTAAGAAAGATGGAAAGGTTAAGAAAGGTGGGTATTTCCTAGTTAGAAAGGTGGGGAAAGGTGGAGAGAGAAAAGCTGATGTGGCGCTGACGTGTACAGAAAGGTGAGTTTGGGAAAGGTGGGTACTCCCACCACTCTTAGTGAGATTTGAGGGGATGAACCCGTAGGTAAATAAAGTTAAAGAAAACGTAACAGTCTTATTTATGGTTTTACATAAATAACCTCATGGCATCTACTTATTACATGTCTCCTTATTTATCGTCTATTATCGATGTCGATACAATCATTTTCGGGATCTCGAACAAAAGTTTTACATACATACATAAATACACACACACACACAGGGTTGGGATCACATAAGAACCCTTCAATTCCGTGAGAACGTGAGAACCCTCCAAAATGCACAAATTTATACATCAAATTCACAAATTTAAAAATTAAATTTATAACTTAAAATCATTATTGGTTTTCAATATTAATAAATATCATAATATGATATTAAAATTATCTTTAAAATTTAAATTTATCAAGTTTTACACTAATTGCACAAATTTGAATATTAAATGCACAAATTTTGTCAAATGGATGAATTTGTACATAAAGTGAACAAATTTATCATGATGTGCGTAAATTTTTATATCAAATACATAAATTTATCGAATGTATAAATTTTAACATTAAATGCATAATTTTATACATAAAATGCACAAATTTTAGAGAGGTTCTCGCGTTCTCACGGTAATGAGGGTTCTTACCGGAACCCGACCCTATATATATATATATATATATATATATATATATATATATATATATATATATATATATATATATTATATAATATGGTTCAAGTGAGTATCACTCATTATGCAGCGCACTAGATTATACCACCTTTAAAAAAACATTTTTTCTAAAAAAATTTTCATAAATATTTTTAATTAACATTATGAAGATCATATATGAATTTCACATATATTCACGTCTTGTAGCTCCTAAAAAAAGATGTGAATGTACACTTACATAATTTGCATATATGTGAACGTACATCTATGTGATTCGTGATTTCATGCACTTAAAATATGTGAATTTGCGTGAAATATATATCATCTGTGTAATGTTAATTAAAACATGTAATGTTGATTAAGTTAATGAACATTTATGTAAACATTTTTAATGCAAGGATTTTTATGAAAATGTTTTTAAAATGAGTGTCTTTTTTAAAACGTTTGTGGCATAATAATTTAATTTAACAACTACCGAAAGTACATTTTTTTCGTAATTTTCCTTTTTCAAAACCAAACTCAAATTCAAGAAAAAGTTATCCAACATACAAATTCATATATCTTTTCTTGAATTTTTTTTTTTCAGGAATAAAGATATGCATTTACATTAATTTTGGTCTTATAAATTGACAAATTTCATGTAACTTGATATTTTTTTTTGAAAAAAAATTCAAGAAAAAATATATAAATTTTTATGAAGACTTTCAATTTACACATTTAAACACATAAATTCAAGAAATAAATTTTCATTTACATAAGTAAACACATGTCAATAAAAGGTTAGTTAATTTGCACGAAATAGATATTAATATATATAAGTATATAACCCAACACATAAATTCAAGAAAGAACTTATCAATCTACATGATGAAATCATCAATTTAATAACCATAGACTTAACTTTAATAATAATAAAAAATACTAAAGCATTCAGCAATTGCACGATTACATAGTGCATACAATTAACGGTAAATTGGCCGAACTTAATTGGAGAGGTCATGAGTAGGAGTAGGATAGGTGAAAAGGATCCGCCCTTAAAAATACTAAACTAGAATACGTTTTTTTAAATATATAAAATTAAAAAATAATGAATTAGACAAACTGAGTTCTTTAATAAAATTAATATCTTGTATGAAATTTATGTTTTGATCGTCAGTCCGTTTGACCAGTTTGTTTGAATGAGTCAGAATCTTCAAAAAGTACTATTTCTACCATGATGAATTTGAACTGGATAGTACTTCTATGGCCTCTAACATAGTAGTAACATGTAGTCTTAGACATGATAAGGGCAAAAGTAGTCGAATGTAACCTCATTTATTTATTTTAAATCTTTCTACAAATAAGAACATTGCAAAAGAATAACATTATAAGATAAGTTTTCGGATCTATGAAAAAATCCTCCAGTTTTACAAAAGCTTTTATGCTTAAATCAGAAAATCATAGACGAATTCAAGTAACGCCGTAACAATGATTCAAAAACGTTTAAAATCTTTTAAATGGATTTTTATGTAAATTTCGTTAAAAAAATTAATATCAAGTAAACTTCCATAATAACATAAATGACATGGCATGACATATTAATAGTTTACATGTTACGTAGCTTATGTGTTGTTAGGTTTGATAAAATATTGTATGTTATTGTTATAAAAAATTACTCTTATTACGAGAAAAAAAAAAGATAATTATTTTGTTTTGTAATTAAGTAATTAACCCACTATTTAATATTGGGGTAATTACAAAAATCCTTAAAAAAAAAAAAACAAACCCATTTATTAAGTTTTAACAAAAAAAAAATCACATTACCAAATACCTAACATTTTCGTTACCACATTTACGTGATGCTTAATATTTACGTTACTTGTACTTTTTAGTAATTTTTAATACATTTTCGTTACATAAGCGAATTATCACGTAAAGTACCCTTACTTACTTTTACGTTACCAAATCTATTCTTGTGAAAAAGAACAATGAGAAATGGTATCGTAACTTATTTAATTTAAAAATTATTAAGAATTACAAGTCACGTAAATAGTAACCGTCACGTAAATGTGGTAACGTAAATGATGGATATTTTGGTTAGGTAAGTTTTTTTTTAGTGAAATTTAAGAAATGAGTTTATATATTGGTTATTTTTGTAATTAACCCTTTAATATTTATAATAACTTTTATCTTTAAAATATAAACATATCATGGCAAGCAACTTGTACAATGGTAAAGTCAGAAGATTGACTCTATGATCAATCAAATCAGACGGTATAGAGAAGGGTATGGGAGGACCACTGTAGAGCTACTGAACAGTACTCGAAACTTTACCCAAAATAAAATCCATCAAAACGCCGTCGTAACTGCGTAGAAAGAGAGGTAGCCCTATTTCACGTGGCACCTATAAAACAGCCACGTCAGTTTTTTGATGACGAAAATGAGTGCTCTCTTTAGATCTGATGGTCCTCATCATCAGCATCATACCACACAATCACCATACCATACACCTCCCTTTTAATCTCTTCACCTTCATTGTGTGTTTTGTGTGTGTTTCTGTGCATTCTGAATTAAAAAAAGAAAAAAGATTCACTCTGTTCCACTCTTATTAAACCTTATCAATCTATATATATATACACATACAAAACCCTGATTATTCTTCTTCTGATTTCTGGGAAAAAAAGAAAAGAAAAGGAAAGTGATAATGGGGGAGGTTGTTATTTATTTTTTTCATTTTCTTTTTCAGAAAAAACTAAAAAGATTGAATCTTTTTACAGTTTCTGATGTGGGTGTTTTGATTTTTCAGCAAGTAGAAAAGCCAAAGGAGGAGAAGAAACCAGAGGAAGAGAAGAAGGATGAACAAGCTAAGCCTGCGGCAGATGAGAAGAAAGCAGAGGAGTCAAAAGACGCGCCACCGCCACCTCCGCCGCCGCCGCAAGAGATTGTGTTAAGAGTATTCATGCATTGTGAAGGCTGTGCGAGGAAAGTCCGGCGGTGCCTCAGAGGCTTTGATGGTTTGTATATTGTACATATGTATCCGTTTCTAAAACTAAATCCGTTGGTTGATTTGAAATTTGAATTGATAACGTAATTTGAATAAATTAATTATAGGTGTGGAGGATGTTTTGACTGATTGCAAGACGCATAAAGTAGTAGTGAAAGGAGAAAAAGCAGATCCGTTGAAAGTTCTTGAAAGGGTCCAGAAAAAGAGTCACCGGCAAGTGGAGCTTCTTTCTCCGATACCAAAACCGCCGGCGGAAGAGCCTAAAGTTGAAGAGAAAGAGCCACCAAAACCAGAAGAGAAAAAAGAAGAGGTTGGTTAATTAGGTGCAAAATCATTTTTAATTTAATTTCTGAATTAATTAAGAAAAAAAAATTCAAATTGTTATTTTCCTCATGTGATTTGTGATGCCCAACTGCAGCCCCCTCAGGTGATTACAGTGGTTCTAAAAGTGAACATGCATTGTGATGCTTGTGCTCAAGAAATCAGAAAACGCATTTTAAGGATGAAAGGTGTGTGTGTTTTTAAAGCCATCATTGAAAAAAAAATTTTATCCTTTTTTGACCAATTGTGAATCTTGTTTGACTTTCTTTGATCTATCTACAAAGATTAATCAAAATCCATCGCAATCTGCATATTCTCTTGATTTGTAACTAAAAGATTTTATATATTCCGGATTTCATTTCCATAATAATTTGATTTTATTTAATAACATTCCAATATTCCAAGAAAATCCCAACTACCAAATTGTTAATGTTGATAATAATAATAATAATAAAATTTTCTTTTTTTGTGATTTTGTAGGGGTGGAAAGTGTAGAACCAGATCTAAAAAGCTCACAAGTTTCAGTTAAAGGTACGTTTGAAGCAGCCCAGCTGGTGGATTTCATTCAAAAGAAAACCGGGAAACACGCGGTGGTTGTTAAACAAGATCCTGAACCGAAGAAAGAGGAAGAGAAAGGTAAAGAAGAGAAAAAAGACGACGGCGGCGGCGAAAAGAAAGAAGAAGCAAAGGCAGCGGGGGACGGCGGGGGAGGTGAAGAAAAGGACAAGGAGAAAGAAAAAGAAAAAGACAAGGAGGAGAAGAAGGAAGGTGGTGGTGGTGGTGAAGAAGGTGTTAAAGGAGGTGGTGGTCCGGCGGCGGGTGGCGGAGGCGGAGAGGATACGATGAAGGTGGTGGAATTGAGGAAGAACGAGTTTTACTATTACCATCCACAGAATTACCAAATATACCCTCCAAGATACACCGCAGAATCGGCGTATGGGTACCCACCAGCACCACAAATGTTTAGTGACGAGAACCCCAATGCATGCAGTGTAATGTAAATGGCGAGAAGGGTAAAATGGGGAAGAAAGAAAAGAAGCAAAGGCAAAGGAAAAAAGCACATGGGGTGTGAGCATGAGAGGATTGTCGTGGCGTTCATGTGGGCTTTGTCTGTTTAGTATAAAAGTGTCTGCAGGAAAAAAGTTGTAAAATTTAGCGAGGCCTTTTGTACTTTTTTTTTTTTTTTTTTTTTTTAAAATTTTATTTTCGGTCCTAGTTTTTAACTATAGTAATGGTTGGTCAGTTATTACAAAATATCAAGTAAAATAATAATGGGGAAGTGAAGTCATATATATAAATAAATAAATAAATAAATTTCAACTTTATATATATATATATATATATTGTATGTTCGATTTTAACTGGCTATTGTATTTGTTCCATGTTATGTTATGTTTTTTTCTAATTAGTTAGGGTTAAATTTGAATACAATATAAAATATATAAATATCTGTTTAATTGTGCTTTAAGTGTCGAAAGACTATGTTAAGGAGGATTTTATCAAATAGACTGTGTTGGGGTGGTCCATCTTTTCGATCGTTTTGTTTTTCTTGATTTTCTTAATATTGATCTTAGATGTTTAACGGCATTGCTATACTTACATGAATTTTGTTAATGATGTGAGACTCAATGATTAAAAGTTAAAATACCTCTCACATTAAGAAGGCGGTGTGTGATTTAGCAAATGAGTGGGGTGTACGTATAGAATTGCTCATGTTTAATTCACTAATTTGACTGACCTGTTTTAAAGAGATGGTTCTCATCTTTGCTTTTTATTTTTTCTTAAAAAAAGCAAACAAAAAACGTAAAAACTTTTAAGGAGATATCATAACTTTAAGTTTAAGGTAAGTTGTATGTATATTAAATTAGGACTCTTTATGGATAGTTAACCGATCGAATTGATTATGAATTTTGGATAGTTAGCCAAACACATTGGATCTAAAATTTTGTGAATTTGAACCTAAACCAACTCAGTTAACCAATTAATCGTCCTATAATTAAAAAAAAATTATTTTAAAACTCGAAGATGAGGAAACTATGAATAAAAGTATAAACTATTGAAAACATTTCGTTTGAAAACTTGGATATTATCTATAAAAAAAATAAAAAAAATTATTATGTGTTTTAATTTTTTTGGCTTACATGTCCTTTACTTGCTTTAGCTTTATGTAATTTACTCTCGTAGCCGTTCAAAAAAATAAATGGTTATAAATTTGTATTATTATTGTGATAAATGTTATTACTGATATGACAAAGAAACTAAAAATTATAAAATTATTTTTTTAGTTAATTATCCGTTGCCAAAATCATGAGTCGTAACAGTATCCAAAGGTTTGTCCTGGTTCGGTTAACAAAATTGAAATTCAGTGAAAAAACAATTTCAATAAACCTGATAATCGTAACGATTTTTCGGTTTTGAAAATTTTTTAAACCCTAAATAAAATCTTGCCTTTTAACACGATGATTTTTAAATTGCCACATAAATTTGAAAATTGAACATTGAAGTTGGCCAGTTTCTACAAAAAAAAATTTATGTATTCGATGTTAAATCTCTTGTTTATGATGCAGCATTAATTTATTTGTTTATGCTTAATTTAATTTCATAATATTATCTTAAGTAAGATTTATAAAATCTTAAAGGGAATTTTGAGTCGAAATAAATAAATTAGAACTAATATTATATTCTTTTTGTTATATAAGATGATAAAATAGAGCTGCTACTTTTTTTTGTAGTTTTGTATTCTTCATAGAAAACAAATAGGTAAAGGAATATTATTATTATTCTTTGCATCATGTTGTAATAGGGATCTTGTTTTTAGCACTATTTTTTTACTTGTTCAACTTAGGTTTTGAAATTTATTTTTCTGCTATTTATTATATTTTTATATTAGTTGTTATCAAACATTAATTAGAAGTTATTGACATTAAATACATTCCGTCTTAATTTAATGTTCATTGGATTAAAAACATACAATTTTCGAAAGTGATTAATTTTTTTTTATTTACTTAAATGACAAATTTATCATTATAAACATAGAGTTATTATGAACACATAATGAATTACTGTAATTTATTTTTATAAGTAGACATTGTTTTGAAACAAATAAAATAAAAATGTAAACGTTTAAATTGAGATGGAAGGTAGAGTATTTTTTATTAGCACCTTTTATTTTAAGAACATTTCCCAAATATAATCATATTAATTAGTTGTCAAAAGAACATGTCTCAATGCTAGTTTACATGCTTGAGCTATTTCAAAAGGCTAACATATTGATGTTTTGTGTGTATCTCTGTTGAATCCGATCTTAAAAAAAAAAAAAAAATCTTTTGTGTGATCCAAAAAAAAAGTTCTGAGTTTTTTCCCCCCTTTTTATATGCTCTAGAGACGGATAAAGGATGTATACTCAGTGATAAATGGATTTTATCTGATGGAGTATCGAATGGTAGTTTGAATCGGATAACTCTTCTTAGAGGTAGAGTTTTGGAAATAACTTTAAATCCAAATAGAGTGGACAAATGGATTTGGAAGTCGGATTCAAGTGGAACTTTCTAAGTTGATTGATTGATTTTGATTCAAAATCGTGCTATTGAATATTTAAATGAGTTCGATCATTTTGTTTCAGAACTCTTAGGTTTAAAAAATATCATATATGTGTGTGGCGGGCTCTTCATAATAGACTTCCAACAATGGACAATCTAATCATTCAAGGGATCCAAATTTCTAATGATGTTTGCGTCTTTTGTGAGGAGGCTATTGAAACGTTGTAACATGTTATTTTTTATTGTTGTAAACTTGTAATGTTAATGCAGCCGTGGATTTGTGTTATATTGATGAACCATTTGATTTCTCATTAAATTTATTAATTTCATTATGTCTAGTGTTGATTTTAGCATTATTACGATACTAACGACATGTTAAACAACATGTGTTATATTAGATTTAATTTTAATAGCAAGATTAATATTTGGTTGTTCATTCTAGCATGAATGCAATATTAGTTAAGACTGATTATTTAATTAATTGAATGAGTAGTTAAGACTTGAAGTAGGAAATATTATACCAAATCAAATAAATTCTTTTCTGGGGTAAATTTTATTTGAATCCACAACCATATAAATTCAATCTGGGGTGAAACTTATTAAAAAAATATTGGTGTTACATAAAAATTGACATTCTTTTCATACGAGTCAAGTTTTGAACTTTAGACTTTCACATTTTCAATAGTTAACTGTCCGTCTTTTATTTTATTTGCAAATTTTATTATGAATACACTTATGTATTTAATAATGTATTCTATAGCATATAAAAAATAAAATCATTTTTAGTTAATAATCTCAATTAGGATTAATTGAAATGTAGCATATAAAACAAAAGGGTTAATTACAACATTATAAAATATTGTTAAATTTTTTTAATTTTGTGTAACATATTTTTTTCATTTAAGTTATTATACTAATAAAAAACACTTCAGTCTATATAATATTAGCAAAATAGAAGGTATATTATGCTGAACTTTGGGGTAGCAATTTCGACCCAACAGGTCAAACAAACGGAACGGTAAAAATGATCCATAGGAAGTAATTTAAAACATAATTTTTTTTTAAAAAAAAAATAAAGCTCTAGAAAATGATATATTAAACAAATTGTTTTTTGAAACCTTTTTAAACTTATGTTACAATTTTGTCTTTTGGTTATCGACCGTTTGCTTGAATAGGTCAGAATTGTCACCCCTAGCTGAAATAATAGTTTTCTTGTCTGGTCAACAAAACCTTTTGACGTGTCATTTGAGCAGACAACTTGACTTGACACATTTTTAAAGATTATCTGTTACCTTATTATTAAGAAGGTTACATCGATTGATGTGTTTTTTTTTAGTATATTGAAAATAATAACTATATATATGTTACTCAAATTTATTAAAATATGACAATATATGACATTTTTTCATAATTAACCTTTACTTTAAGATTTTGATTTGTTTAATAGAATTCGACAGAATTGAAATTAAAATTTCGTTATTAATGTGCTTAGTGGTGAATATTAAAAGAAAATTTTTAGTATTAGTTAAGGATGTATGAAGAAATCAATACATTGTATGAGTTAAAATTTAATTTATAGAATGCAAAATTTTTATAAATATGTAATAATAATTTTACAAAAAGAACAAAAGATGTTACTTGAAAAAACAACATACTAAAGTAGGTTAGGTTGAATTTTTATGCAATATATAAGTGGAAGAAATGTAGAAATTAGAATAGTTTCTGACATGCATAACATATACAGAAGGAGGACTGACTGACTGAGTCTAATAAAGTTTAATAATGTATTGTTGGCTTTAAAAAAAATGATTAGAAAAATTATTGGGAAAGGATGAAAAAATAAATGTAGCATAGGAAGAAGGAATCTTACAAAAAAAAATGTGGTGGTGGGGGTGGGGGAGGAGGGATTGAAATTAAATGATGAAAAAATTGATAATAATATAAAAAAGATTTGATTTTGGGAAAGGACAGTTAGATTAAAATAAAGCAAATTAGTGGTGTCTGGTATTTTGCCTTGATAACTCCAAATCACTGTCCTCACCATTTGTACCACTTCACATGCATATGCATATGTATGCATGCAACTATTATTATATCTCCTCCCTGTGTAGTTTGTACCTTCTTCTTCTCTTTTTTATATATATAATTTCATTAAAAACATATAATTTTGTTTTTAAACTTTGATGGTACTGAAAGGGTGTTTGGTTTTGCGTTAGATGAGATTACTAGCTTATTACGTTACAATAACGTAAATAATTGGTTTAAAGTGTTTGAACTGCATACCTTAATAAGTAATTATTTGCGTTTAGAGTTATTTCTACCACACTTTTTCATAAGTTAAAAAATGTAGCTTATTTGCTTAATAAGTGATTATTTGGTCATTTTACAAGTTAAAACGCAAATCCAAACACTTTAAAAACTGATTATTTGATAATTACAAACAGCAGAAGCTAAACCAAAACTATATTTCCGGCAACACTTTTTATTACAACTATTATCTGATTATTAGTTTCCAAAACGCTACAACAATTTTTCAAACACAAATCCAAACACCCTCTGAATTTGATTCACATGCAACCCCTCTTTTATCAAATTAGGCTTGCAATTACTTTGGATACGCATTCTAACTTATTATTAGGTTAGGACCAAATGTCCAAAACATTTGATCCATTATCTTATGAGCTTAAATTTATACATATATACACCCATGTACAAATTATTCACATTTGAATATATATTTTCTGCTGTGTAAATGTTATTATATATATATAATCAGGGGTGGGTTCAATGGAGAACCTTATGCATTGAAGAACCTTGGGGAACCACAATGCATCGCTAGAAAAACTGAAATGCATCACGTAGAAATTGATGCATCACGTGGAAATAATGTAGAAATCGATGCATCATGCGAGATTTTGATGCATCACGTGGAAATAATGATGCATTAAGGGGGAATTGTGATGCATTTGTGGTGGTGCATGGAGGTTCTTCAAGGTTTTTCGATGCATGGAGGTTCTCCACTGAACCCACCTCTATATAATCAATCAATGTTTTTTTTGAGCATTTAAATAAGATAACTAATTAAGAAGTTTCTACCAATGAATTAAAAAGAACTTGGTTTAATCATTAGTGTATGTTTGGCAGTAAACTTTTAAAAGCTTTAACTTTTGATTTTTAAAAACTCAAACTCAAATGATCTGTTCATACGATAAAGCTTAAACTTTTGATGATGAATGAAAGCACGAAAGCAACTCTGAGTAGGGGTGAGCAAAAACCGAACCGGAAAACCAAAAAACCGAAAAACCGGGGAAAACCAAACCGAAAAAACCAAAAAACCGGGAAACCGAAAAAACCGGAGTAAATGGTTTGGTTTCGGATTCCCTCTCAAAACCGAACCGGTTTTTAAATAAATTTAATTTTTATAAATATTTTATATATATTTATTGAGTTATTTATACTTTCACTCATATTTAATATTACGTTCTACTCCTATATTAAAGGAAACATTTTTCAATTATATATATAATTGATATTTATGATGTTAAAATGCTAATTAGTTGACATTATTAATAGTTATGCTTATTTTAATTATATGTGAAGTAGAGAATGCTAATTAATTGGTATAAACATTATTATTATATTTCTACATGATGAAATTACTTAAACTAATTCAAAGCATAAGTTAGTAAATTTAATAAATTAGAGTATAAAACAACTAAATTAATATTTAATATCCAATTTTATCAATTCGAAGTATCAAACTAACACATAAGTCGATTAAAGATTCAAACGTAAACAATTATTTTTTAGTGATTTATCAAATAGTGCTTAACTTTAGTAAAGAAAAACATAAGTTTAGTAAATAAAAAATCATTTTTTAGTAAAAAAATGTCTAAAGATTTTTTCGGGTTTGAACCCAAAAACCAAAAACCAAAAAACCCACGGGTGCAAACCGAAAAACCGGTAATCCAAACCGGAAAACCGAAAAACCGAAACCGGGAGAAACCGAAACCGAACGGTTTCTCCATTTTAAAAACCGGAATTTTCGGTTTGGGTTCGGTTTCGGCAAAAAACCGAACCGAACCGCCCCATGCTCACCCCTAACTCTGAGAAGTAGCAATGTACACCAAAATTATAGGAGAACTAGGGGTGCGTTTAGTTACCGAAACTTTCCAAAATTTTCATCTCACTTTTCAACAAAAATGAAAACTTGTTTACTTTACAACAATTTCATAAATTTTCATTTCACTTTTTAAAATAACACTTTTCATATTCTCTCTCTTACTTTTCTATAACCTACCCTATATTTTTTTTATACTCTCTTTCTCTCTCTTAATTTTCTATCACCTAACCTATTTTTCTTATTTTATAATCATCTATCTTATATTTCTTAAAACAAAAATTTCATCATCTAAACAAGTTTTCACTTTTCCTAGATACCATTGTTTTTTCTAAAAACTATAACTTGAAAACTGAAATAAAAAAATGACAAGTTTTCGTGAACTAAACGCAACCTAAGATTTCAAAAGCTAATCCTAAATGGGTTTTTTAAGAAGTTTGAGTTTTTAATCGAACAAAATTACCATTTTACTATCTTAATAATAATCATAAACTACAACTCTTAATTAATATTAATGAAATCATTTATTTATATAAAAAGAAATAAAATGTTATTAAATGATGAAAACAGAAAACGTGTTACTCTAAAGACTGCAAAGAGAATGTATGTATGTGTATATATAAGTGTAGTGGATTATAAATTTATATATATAGTAAGTCGATCGGAAGAAAAACAAACACATGTATTGCTCCTTACTTTAAAGACAAAAAGCATGACATATAAATTCCACGTAACCCTACAACTACATGGGTGGTTAAGTCATTACACGTTTAGGTTGCGTTTTATTTATGGGTGCTACTTAATACATCATACTTTTCAATAATTAATCTTTATGTCAATTATCCTATATCACTTTCAATAAAAAGAGGAATCATTTACTCAATCATAAATAACAATTTAGTTAGATTATAGCTCAAAATTATAGGGTATGGTGTATGAGAAATTAGGGAATGATGCATAAAAAAATTGCCTTTATTTATTTTATTTCATAAGATTTTATACTTTTTCTTAATCATTGTTTACAATATTTTGAAAAAACTTTCAACAAGTGAGATGACTTTGAAATCTCTGATTTATGACATTTCAAAATCCTATAATCTGTTGATCGGTTTCATTACGACAGATGTCACTCTATAACGATAAACTAATACCTCATGTAATTTATATCCTATAAAATCTTTTGAAGAGGATTATACCAAACAATAGAATTAAAAGCTCCGGTTATAACTACATTTATAAATTAAAACTTTCAATTCTTCTTAAAAACTTTAGCTACTTACTGTTAGCAGGGGCAGACCCAATGAATTACGACCGGTGTCACTCGATAACGTTAAAATTTCAAAAATACTGAGTTACGTATGTATCAAAAACTCGAGTGACACCTAGGATTTTTTTTAAATGAGACATACGAAAAATATATAAAAGTATTATATACATATCTAATTTATATCTTTTATTTTTATCACCCAAATTTATTGAAATATTAGTGAGATTTAATCATAAACTTTTAAAAGGAAAAAAAAGCCCAATAGAAATTTTAAAAAAGAAGAGAGAATAAGCAAATGATCATCCTAAAACACTAACAAAATGCCCAAAAATCTTGTTATTTGTTTACTTTCTGTTGGTTACGTTTCGGTGACTTGATTTTTCTTAGGGAGAATTTAATAAATTTAACTATTAAATATACTTTAAAAAATTATACCAATGATAAAAAAAATTTTAAATCCGTCACTAACCGTTAGTATTGCCAAAACAACTAATATTTTCGTAAGGATGGATGAATACAATTAAATAATAGAAGTACACAAGTGATAGTTTAGACTTTAGAGCATAAATTATATTATGCTCGTCAATTTTTGCGACTAATAAGATTCTTGATAGAACATGCATGTTTCCTCATTTATATTAGTCAGATTCTTGATAGAATATTTTGGTCCTCTTCTGTCACGATTTATTACTTTATAAAATTAATTACTTTATAAAATTAGAAAAATATGATAGGTGATAGAAAACTAAGAAAGAGAAGGAAAGTATTAATTGTAAATATAGAATAGGTAATAGAAAATAAGAGAGAAAATTAAAAGTGGTATTTTAAAACGTGAAATGAAAATTTATGTAATTATTATTAAGTAAACAAGTTCTCATTTTTTTTGAAAAATAAGATGAAAATTTTAGAAATTTTCAGTGATTAAACACACTCTTAATTTTGGTTTTTGAAAGCTCAAGCTCAAAAGTTCTATTTAATTTATATGAGTTTACGGTTTTTTATTCGAATTTGAATATGTAATAGAAAAATAAGAGACCTATCCAATTTGAATGGTTTTTCTATCAGCCATCTCATTTTTCTGAAAATTAAAACTTTATCATCTAAGCAATTTTCAATTTTTATAAAAACCTTTATTTTTTTTATGAAAAGTATAAACTGAAAACTGAAATTGAAAAATGATTTGTTTTGTTTACAAAACACAAAAAATTCTTACCAAAAGCATAGCCTCACCTATGCAATTATTTAAAGATTACATTACATAAATCATAATTGTGGTATTACATTATGGATATCGTCACTGCTTCTTTCTAATTACATAATTTGTAATTCCTTTTTGAAACTTGTTTGCTTTTAGTCTCAGAAACTAATAGTTGGTTAACTCTCTGTTAAGTTTAAGAGTTTTTTTTTTTTGTTCTTTTTAACGTTTAGGAAACATTTTTGAAATTGTTTGTAACTTTTTATTATTTTTAATATTGGTTTTTATGTTTTTATTTCTTTTTTATATTAACTTTTGTGTTGGAATAGTTTGTCCTTTTTTCGATTGAAACATTAAGAACTGAATTGATTTGATTTTTTTCGTTCCAAAAAATTAAAAACGAAGAAGGTTGTTTTTTATTACAACTCGGTTTTAATATATTATTGTCCATAACTGTATATTTAATAGAATAATTTAAAATTCACGTATTATAATCGAAAAACCAATACCCATTTCGTTTTTTAGTTTTTTGCAATGGAAAAAGTGACGAACAATTTGAATTTTCAATTTAACTGCGCAAAATAACACCAACCATTTTAATGTTAAATATTTTCTTTCGGAAATAACAACAAAACATTTCAATTTATAACTTAACCGAACGAAAAAAAAAGTCAAACTATTTTTATAGTTTAATTTTTTTCGAACGGATTAGACGACGAACTATTCATATTTTCTATTTAACCAATCTAAAAATCGACAAACCATATTTTTTTCGATCAGAAATATTGAATGTTTGATTAGTTGATTGTTTTTACATTTTGTTAATCTATAAGTATGAATTAATAGTCGTTATTTAATAATTATTATACAAAAAAAATCTAGTGAGGGCAACTAAATAATAGTAAAAATTAAAAACTTATTAAAAATATATGTTAACATAAACAAAATTACAGAATTTTGCAACCTACTTAAAAGTTATATAAATGATAGGGTTAAAGTCATACAAATGTGTGTTAATTTACTGAAATTACTCAAGTGACTAATCTAGTTATTTTTTTATCCCATTGGTACTTGTACTTAAAAATTACTGTTGGTACTTTTGATTACCGGTTTCACCGGTAGTGATCTTATATTTGTATTTTTAGAATTATGAAAAGGATCTATATGCTTATGTGGATTTTCTAAATTATTTATATAGATCAAAATACATGTAAATCCACGTTGTACTCCAACATAATTTGTCGATATGGTACGTGTAACCAGTAATTATGTTGATATGGTAAATCCACATAAGCATCCTGTCATTAAAAACCTGCTATTTGAATCAACAAAAACTGTAATATCAACATAGTTACTGGTTACACGTACCATATCGACAAGTTATTTTGGAGTACAACTACTATCCGGTCAAAAAAAAAGTTAATTAGTCATTTAGGTAAATTGAGAAAAGTATGTTCCATTTGTACGATTTAACCCTAAATGATAAGACACTTGAAAACTTATTAAAACTATATATGACATATATAAAAACAAAAATTATAAAACTACGTAAACTGAATAAAAGATATATAAATGATAAAAAAGTTAAAAACTTATCAAAATAGAAATGTATATATAGAACATTAAAACACAAATCCTAGTATTAAAAAAATAAGATAAAAACAAAAAAACTAATATTAAAAGGAATAGAAAAACCAAAAGATCAAAAAGTTGTTAAACAATTTTAGAAATGGTTCCTGAAAGTAAACTTTTTGGTTGTATTTGATAGAGAGAATCGAAAAAAAAAGAGAATAAAATCAATGGTTTTTTAGACTATGAAATTTGAGAATTCAATGACCATGTGATGGTTGTAATTCTTTTTCTCTAATTTTAGTTTCTACTTAATTATCCATCGTTGCTAAAGAAATGAAATAACTAAATTTTATCCTATATATTGATACAACTTGAGAATTTATAGAGAATTTATATATGCAATTAAAGTCTACTAACTAATAATTTGTTTTCATTTTCTTTCTCTTCGATTATTTCTACTAAACGCAACCTTAAACTTAACAGAGTTAACCAATTTTTAGTTTTAAGGAGTAGAAGCAACCATATTTCAAAACATAAAGACCATTGATGTGATTAGAAGAAGACACGAATTCATAAACCAAGTTCTTGCGGTCAAGACAGATTTAATAACGGACAAAAACCATCTTTGTGCAATGGTAGGTCCGCGTCTTGGACTGCCATGTAAGCTTCACGAACCATGAAAAAGACCATGTTGCACATGCTCTAAATCACGACCTATAAAATCAAATAATTACTGTGGTCACTTCGTAAAACTTTGCTAATTGACAATTTCGCATCTATAACCGTAAATCTCGCACCATACCCTAATTTCTCATACACCATATCATATAATTTTGACCTATAAGTTAACTAAATTGTTGTTTATGATTGAGTGTATGATTCCTCGTTTTCATTGAGAGTGATGTAGATTGATTGACCTAAAGATTAAGTGTTGTAGAGCAGTGGCGGACTTACTCAAGAGGGAGGGGTAGCCCGTGCAACGGGTCCCCTCCCAAATAACTTCGTTTTGTAGTGGAAAATTTTAAAAAATTTTATATGTGCAACCGACGAATTTTTATGTGTGTAACTTATAGTATTCAAAAAAATCATTTGTGCAACTTTATTTTAAAAAAAGGTTGATACCTCAAAAAACAAGTTGATTACCTAAATAACTAAATAAGTAATTAATCAAATAAATGAATAATATTTCTAAAAATTAAAACTCAATAAACCCAATACTAAATTCTAAACCCATTAACCCAATATCCTTTTTAAACCCAACATTATTTTTAACAAAATTTCAAACTCAATAATAATTTTAATTTTTAAGCCCAATTCTTTTAAACCTTTTAGCCTTAACCAACTTTAAAAATAAAAGGTAGAAGAAGCGAGAGCAAAAATTTTAGAACGCTATTCTGATTTGTGCGATTGAAATGAAATATTTTCAATGGTGTCAAATGAAACTTCTATTGATCGATTCCAATTAGGGGTGTTATCGGGACCAAACCCGGACCGGACCGGACCGAACCCGGTTAGGACCGAACCCGAATGAAGCAAATATATGAAACCGAGGACCGGACCATTTGAATATTCTTGGTCCCGGTTCGGTCCCGGTCCCGGTTCCGGGTATTCGGGAAAAACCCGGTAGGACCAAACTAAAAATCACTTTTTTTTTTTTTTTGGAATAGCAACTATAAATCACATAACAAAGTAAAAGAAACATCCATGATATTTAGTGTACCAACATTCAAAAAAACAATAACAAACCAACCAAAAGTTTTGAATTTTGACAACCATTCATAAAACCGAACCAAGTCAGTAACGAAAAAAAAAACATCGATCGCCCTTTATTTTATTGATTCTTCAATCTCTACAAAAAAAAATAGTATATATTATATAATGTTTGATTTCTAGAAAAATATATGGTCTAATTGGCTTTGCATTTCGGTTCCGGGTGATTCCCGAACCTGGACCGGACCGAACCCGGTTAGGACCGAACCCGAATGAAACAATTATATGAAACCGAGGACCGGACCATTGCTTGGAAATCGGTCCTATTCGGGTTCGGGACCGGTCCGGTCCCGGTTCGGTTCGGGTATTTGGTCCGCATATAACACCCCTAATTCCAATATATGAAAAGTCAAAGAAAGCAACTGTGAGAGGTAGTTTCTTAACTTAATAACTTATATTTCATAATAAATTGTATTTTTACGCATTATTTATTATTCTATTTTTTATTTTAAGATTACATGTTTAATTTTAAATTATTAATATCCACGTGTTGATCCGACCCGAACCAACAAATCATTTTAATTTTCGACCGTGAACGCGACGAACATCTCTGCAACGTGTCCTTTCGGTGGCTGGGTCCGCCACTGTTGTAGAGTATGGTGCATGGAGTAATACCCAAATAAGAGGGTGTTTGGTTTTGCGTTATAAACATGATTATTAGCTTATTACGTTACAATAACGCAAATAATTGATTTAAAGTGTTTGGATTGCATACGTTAATAAGTGATTATTTGCGTTTAGCGTTAGTCCTACCACACTTTTTCATAAGTTAAAAAATGTAGCTTATTTGCTTAATAAGTGATTATTTGGTCATTTTACAAGCTAAAACGCAAATCCAAACACCTTAAAAACTGATTATTTGATAATTATGATAGCAAACTGCAGAAGCAAAACCAAACACTACATTTTCGGCAGTACTTTTCGTTACAGCTATTATC
>JAANYP010003320.1:0-232587 GCA_020465985.1 Centrapalus pauciflorus | reverse complement strand
AAAAATTCATCTACTATTAGAAATATGTACCTTTTACCTAATAATGTAGGTGGTGATATTGGACCACATGAATCATCATAAACTTACTCCAAATGTGTTTAAGACCTTGTCTTGGTTTGTTGTAGAAATGGGGCTTTACTGTGCTTTCCTCTTAGGCATATATCACAAATGTTTGTGGTATATCTAATATTTGGTATTCCATAAACCAAATTCTTTGATGGCATAGTCTTTAAAGAGTTAAATTTTAAATGGCCTAATCTTGCATGCCAAAGCCATGTGTCATCATGTAAGTTGGTTAGTAAGCATACAGTTAAATTTGCTTTGTATAGTCGATTCTTTAAGTGCTTGATTCTTAGCAATGTAGTGTTGCCTGTGTTGAAACCAAAAAAAATATCAAGAACACTCTTTTGAACTCTCGTATATGAAAAGTGCCGAAATAATTTTTCTGATGAATTTTCTCATATATATATATATATATATATATATATATATATATATATATATATATATATATATATATATATATATCCGGGAATTATATTTCTGCAGTACCTCAAAAGAAAATATTATATATCTTATATCTCAGACTCCCTAATCTACTAGCTCCTTAAATAGAAGAAAAGTAAAAAAAATAAGCTGACCCACTAAACGTATTCAGTTCCGAAACGTGTGCCATGCACACCCATGCACACTTATTTCCACTAAATTTGGAATCTGCAACTGTCATACGAGAACGAGTCTTTTCCTTGAAATCAGCTCAACCCATGACTGGTTTATTTAGATAAACATGGATATTCATATCCCATTGACCCGTGACCCACCGGCAACCCACGAACCAAACCGATTAACCCAACAATCACCCCTTAATCGGTTTCTTCGTACTATAGTGTGAAGACCTCCCCTTACGGGGCAGTCCTCAGAGTCAAGGTCCCACATCATACAACACGATATCAATCATTACTAAGATAGAGTAATTATATTGCGAAATTTCAGATTACAAGTACAAACATTTAGGATAAGTTTAATATAGTTTTAGTACAGATTACAGTTTTCAAATTAAACTTATAAAGGGTACAAGACTAATCTAATTCATGTCATCATACAATCAAATCAAATCTACCAGACCACCACAATTTATCATCTGCCAATCAGTACCGAAGTTTTGGTGAGTAGTGGTCTATAGAAAACTTCAATCTTGATTCTTCAAAGACCTAAGAACTAGGTCCAACAGGTGCCTTTCCCTTATCTTTTCCTTTAAAAAGTTTAAACAACAACTATAAGCAATGCTTAGTGAGAATATAGATTTTCAGGTTACATGCATTTCAAGCGGATCATGGGTCTAGCGTGATATGTCTTGACTGCCGCTACAGCCACTCATGATTGAGACATAGTAATCATAGAATAGGATGATTTCCAGGCCACGCTCACGCTTTTAGTGGAAGCTATCCACTTATGCTGGGCTAGCTACCAGCAGTCTTCGTGGGGGAAGCATCAGAATAATCAGTACCAAATTCAATAGAACCGGTGACATAGCTAGGTCTAGAACAATAGACCGACAAGGCTAATCATGCTAAGCTGAATCAATATGTGAAAGATGCGAGCAATAATGAAAGCATAGTAATCATGGCCATGATAGCAATGAACTCATAACTATAACTGAAATGAACTGTAAGTACAATGTTATGCGGAATGATAAGTCAAATAGCTATCATGATCCACAGGGCATCACCGAACCATGGTGTGCACAGGTCACAATCCAGCTGAGCATGTATGAATGTCAAATAAACTATCACTAACAATATGTCTCAACCGGAATCTAGCATGTAAAACAGAATATCTATAACTCACTGTTCTGTTGCCTTATCAATCAGATTTCTCCACCACCTGAGTTATCTCAGGATTTTATTTCTAATATTTGACTTTCTGGACTCTGGCTTTGCTTTTAGCTGTAAATCTTTATTTGATCTGATTCTGACAAGTGATAACTCATCAATCATTTTTCATTTTCTTTGACTCTTTAAAATCTCAAAAGATATATACATACATATATATATATATATATATATATATATATATATATATATATATATATGTATCATGTTGCTTTATTTAATGTTCTTTCATTATATAATCATGGGTCTTTTAATTGTAACATATCATTTATTTTATTATTTTTAAAGGACAAAAGTGGATAATCTGATTCCGATCAACCGGATTCGGACCATCCGAACTTGGCTGCCGGACAGGGACCATCCGGATTAGCATCCGAAATAGGTCCGAAATGGGCACCAACCGAAATAGGTGTTCATCCGAATTCAGTCTCATCCGGGTTGGGACTATCCGAGACATAGGATCCGAATTTGGATCTGAATTGGTGCCACATCTGAATTCGGGCATCCGGATTTGGATCCCAAGACTTATAATTTTTCCAGATTTGTTCTTGAGGATTCAAGCTTTTACACATTCGGATTTTTACCAAAAATTCTCTAAACACATTTTTATTAACATGCAATGTAATCTAAAGTTTTATTATCATTTTTGGGTTGTTTTTATACCATTTTCCCTATCGTAAACACATTATATTACTCAAAATCGTCCAAAATTCATACTTTTTGTCAAGAACACATAATTTTACAAAAGTTCAGATTTCTACTTTTTTTGGACGATCCAACCTACGATTTTTCTTTCTGTAACTCCTAATGACTTAAATTCATAATTATCTACTGAAAATTCAAACATGCAATAACATTTGAACTTCAAATCTTAAAATTTTTCGGTTTTAACCCATATAATTTCGAAATTTAAATAGATTTTACCTTTAAATCTTGTAGTTTCTAGTTGTTTGATGTTGTTTGTAACTTCTTCTTGACTTCAATCTTCAATTTAATGCAAGATTTATGGATTTTTGATGAACTTGATGATGTTGCCGTAGGTTTTGAGAAGAGAGACAAGGAAGTTTGTTTGATTCTTAAATTGTGATAAATGAGAACTAAAAGTGTTTAGATTTTTATTCCTTAACTTTTGGAGTTTGTCACTTTTGGTTCCTCTACATTTGTTTTCATTAAATAAAGATTTTATCTTCATTTTATCATTAATAACGTATATTTTAACTTAATTAAATAATTTCATTACTTAATTAAATTACCAAACAAATAATGTAATTAAATTACATTATTAGCTCAAACTCAGAAAATTAAACGTTTGGTTAAGACTAGGTTGTTACAGAATGGGCTCCACCACGCACAAACTTCGTCCTCGAAGTTAGCTATGTTCGAACAGACTTGGATATGTAGTTTTCATGACATCTCTTGATTCCCAAGACTGATGCGACCCCTTGTGGTGTTTCAACTTGACGAGCACCATCTGTATCTCTTTATTGCGAAGCTTTTTGGTCTTCGAGTCCAGAATACATTTTGCCTCTTCAACCACTCGAATTTTTTCATCAACTTGCAGATTAACATGTGGTATCTGCACTTCTCTTTCATCTGCTAGGCTCTTTTTCAAATGACTAACATGGAATACCGGATGTATTCCCGCTAGGTTTGTCGGCAATTCAAGACGATAGGATTGATTCCCTATCTTTTCAACGATCTTAAATGGACCAATGAATCTTGGAGCTAGCTTATTTCTCTTTATAAATCGCACCAAATTCTTCATTGCGGATACTTTCAGCATCACCCAATCATTAACTGCAAAACTTATTCATCTATGACGATTGTCATAATAAGAATTCTGCCTGCTTTAAGCTTCAAGAATATTCCTTCTGACAAGTTGAATCTTCTCATGAGTCAATTGTAGAAGGGCAGGACCTGCTATTGGCGATTAACCTGTTTCGCGCCAACAGGTGGGAGTTCTGCACTTTCTTCCGTATAAAGCTTCAAAAGGAGCCATCTTGATCGTTGAATGATAACTGTTGTTGTATGAAAATTCGACCAAAGGTAAATGGTCATCCCAATTACCACCCATATCAAGAACACATGCACGAAGCATATCTTCAAGAGTCAAGATAGTGCGTTCAGTTTGGCCATCTGCGTTAGGGTGATAAGCAGTACTCATAGAGATTCAAGTACCCATCCCTTCTTGCAGCGCTTTCCAGAATCTTGAAGTGAAACGACTATCACGATCAGAGACGATAGATTTTTGCACACCATGATGAGAAATGACTTCAGTGATGTACATCTGTGCCAATCTATCAAGGGAGTATGTCTCTTTCATTGGTATGAAGTGAGCTGACTTCGTTAGACGATCCACGACTACCCAGATGGAGTGGTGCTGTCTCTTGGTTTTAGGCAACTTGGTGACAAAATCCATGGTTATGTGCTCCCACTTCCACTCAGGAACGGGTAGTGGATGCATATCCCCGAAGGGTTTCTGATGTTCTGCCTTAAGCAACTGACAGACTCTGCAGCTTTCAACGTATTGACTGATGTCTTTCTTCATTATTGGCCACCAATAATCATCTTTCAGATCGAAGTACATCTTTGAGCTACCAGGATGAAAAGATAACTTGGACTGATGGACTTCTGATATAAGAGTGTTGCGGATTGAACCATACTTAGGAATCCAGATTCGGTTTCCCTTGAGGCATTGAAGTCACAAATGATTCATAGATAAGAACTGAAGTTTTCCTTTGAGATTTTCAGAACATATATTTTCTTCTTTCAATGCTTCGGCTTGAGCGGATTTGATGTCTTCAATAAGATCAGAAGAGAGTATAACAAGAGTTAGAGCATAGCAACACTTTTCGGGATAAACCTTTCTACTCAAAGCATTTGCGACTATGTTGGCTTTGCCGGGATGATATAGGTACTCACAATCATAGTCCTTGATGAGTTCCAAGGACCGTCGCTGTTTCATATTCAGATCCTTTTGAGTAAAGAGGTGTTTGAGACTTTTATGGTCAGTGTAAAGCTGACACTTAGTCCCATAAAGATAATGAAAACCAGATTTTAAGTGCAAAGGTAACAGCACCCAACTCAAGATCATGAGTTGGTGCACTTTTCTCGTAATCTTTCAATTGCCTTGAAGCATAGGCAATGACTTTTCCCCTTTGCATGAGGACACAACCTAAGCCAGTACCAGATGCAGCGCTATAAACGACAAAGTCATCATTGCCTTCTGGTAAGGCTAGGATTGGCGCTTGAATAAGTTTCTGCTTCAAAGTTTTAAATACCTCTTGCTGTTTATCAGCCCATACGAAAGGAGTGTTCTTTCATGTTAGCATCATGAGTGGCACAGCAATCTTCGAGAAGTCTTTAATGAATCGCCGGTAGTAACCAACCAATCCAAGGAAACTTCTGATTTCAGAGGCATTACGAGGCGTTTGCCATTTCTGAACAACATTGACTTTAGACGGATCGACTGAAATACCTTCGCCAGATACGACATGGCCAAGGAATTGGATCTATAAAGAAATCAAAGTAGAATTTCAAGTTTTCATTCAAACTAAGAACACTTAGGAAATAGCTCAAGACAATATAAGGTTTTACCTGTCTGAGCCAGAATTCGCACTTGGAAAATTTTGCGTAGAGTCTTTCTTTTCTCAATAACTCTAGCAATTGACGCAGATGAACAACATGATCAGCCTCCGTTTTGGAGTAAATCAGAATATCGTCTATGAATACGATAAATGACTTATCCAACATTGGCCTGCACACGGGATTCATGAGATCCATGAACGCCGCTGGTGCATTCGTTAAACCAAACGACATTACGAGAAATTCATAATGGCCGTATCTCGTTCGGAAGGCTGTCTTTGGAATATCCTCATCTTTTACTTTCAACTGATGATACCCAGATCGAAGTTCAATTTTGGAAAAGTAGCTTGCTCCTTGTAGCTGATCAAATAAATCATCGATTCTGGGCAGAGGATACTAATTCTTGATAGTGACTTTGTTCAACTCCGATAGTCGATGCACATTCGAAGAGTTCCGTCTTTCTTTTTAACAAATAAGACAGGTGCACCCCACGGAGATGAACTAGGTCGGATAAACCCTTCTCTAACAGATCTTGCAATTGCTTTGACATTTCCTGCATTTCTGCAGGCACAAGTCTGTAGGGAGCTTTAGAGATTGGAGCCGCACCAGGAATTAAGTTGATTCCAAACTCAACTTGTCGTTCTGGTGGCACTCCAGAGATATCATCTGGGAATACGTCTGGGAACTCACAGACGATCAGGATATCAGAAATAGATTTCTTGTTGGCTTCAGAAACGGATTCAGACGAGACGAAACACACATAGGATTCATGACCTTTAGATAGATATTTACGCGCTTTCTCAATAGATATGAAGCAGTGAGCACCTTTTCGCTTGTCGCCTTTGATTTCTAACACTCGGCCATCTGAAGTCTTGATTCTGATGATTCGGCGGTTGCATACGATCGTAGCTTCATTATTCGTTAGCCAGTCCATACCGATTATAACGTCAAACTTTTTTAACGGAATCGGGATAAGATCGAGGTTGGACACAATGTTATTAACGAGCAGAGTGCAATTTCGGTAAACGGAATCAGACATAATGTAATTGTTACTGGCCGTCTGTATATCGACTATAACAGGAAGCTTCGAAGGAAACATAGACAATCTTTGAGCAAAAGCAGTCGAGATGTATGAACGACTTGCACCGGAATCGAATAGTACACGAGCAGGTATTGAATTTAGCAAGAACGTATAGGTGACCACATCTGGGGTTTCTTTCGCTTCCTCCGCTATTATCTGAAATGCGCGGGTCCTTGCAGTTGGAGTTGCAGCTGAGCTTTTCATCGTGAAACCTCCAGCTGATGATTGCGATTGGCCTCGGCGTCCGCTCTGACACTGATACATAAAGTGTCCACGCTTCCCACATTTTGCACATCCAAGTACTCGCTGGGGACATTCTTCACTGCTGTGGTCGATCCTGCTAGATACATAGCAGGTGACATCATCCGGATGACACAATCCCATATGCATCTTTTGCAGAATCGTGGTTCGTTCGTAAGGGAATAAGCTTGAGCTTTCTGAGGCGAGCTGTATTGTTGAGACTGCTGGGTTGCTGGGATTGGGATTTGTTGGGCTTAAAGAATCTGTCGAATCTCTGCTTTTTTGGGGGAGAAGGACATGTTGGATTCGTTAATGAAGCATAGAGTTGATCGCCGTACTCTAGGTATCCCATCTCGATCTGCCTTGCAGCTTCAACCATCTCTAAGTAACTCTTATACTTCATCGCACTCATCGGGTGTCTGTATCTCGGATTAAGCCCTCCGCGAAATCTATTCATTTTTCTCTCCTTGGTGGCTACTTGATATGATGAATAGCCACAGTGCCGCGAGAATTCGTCCTCGCACTCACCAACAGTCTTGGTTCCCTGAGTTAATTGCATCAGTTGAACCTCCATCTTGGCTCGTTGGTCAACAGGGCAATATTTCGCGTTAAACATTTCAAGAAACTGATCCCATTCTAAAGTCTGGATGACCTCCTATCCATAAATGCTCCTCTGAGTCTTCCACCAAGCTCGGGCAGCACCGACGAATAAAGCAGATGCATAACTCACTTTTTTTGACTATAGGCAATCGAAGATTGTGAAGATTTCTTTAGTGTGGCTTATCCAATCAATCGCATGGATTGGGTTGACTGTACCCTCAAAGTTAAGGCACCGCTCGCTTTAAAATCTTCAAATTTACAGCCTTTCGGCTGTTCAATTTGGGCATTGGGGTTTGAGTTATCAGAATCAGACTCATCATTTTGAACTTGTTTTTCTTTTCTCTTATTCTTTTTATCATCACGTCTCTTAGCTTCAGCCTCATCTCTGGCCCGAAACTGTTCTTGCATATTCTTGTTTTGTTGTTCAGATTGTTGGGCTAATAGTTGTTGAACCATTTCAAACATTTGCTGAGGGGTCATATTGTTGGGGAAATCACCTGATCCTGATCCTGACATCTTTACTGAAAATTAAAATCATTTAACTATCAGTTTATAGACTTAGATCTATGTACCCTTATTCCCATCCTAACAGTCTGTACATCCTATCTTAGTTCAAACCACCTAAATGATTGATATATATGTATTGCTTCAGTTTGAGACAAAGTATTACTCACGTAATACTTGATTCACTCAAACTATGGGCTCTGATACCATCATGTGAAGACCTCCCCTTACAGGGTAGTCCTCAGAGTCTAGGTCCGACATCATGCAACACGATATCAATCATAACTAAGATAGAGTAATAATATTGTGGAATTTCAAATTACAAGTTCAAACATTTAGGATAAGTTTAATACAGTTTTAGTACAGATTACAGTTTTCAAATTAAACTTATAAAGAGTACAAGACTAATCTAATTCATGTCATCATACAATCAAATCAAATCTACCCCGACCACCATAATTTATCATATGCCAATCAGTACCGAAGGTTTGTTGAGTAGTGGTCTATAGAAAACTTCAATCTTGATTCTTGAAAGACCTAAGAACTAGGTCCAGCAGGTGCCTTGCCCTTATCTTTTCCTGGAAAAAGTTTAAACAACAACTATAAGCAATGCTTAGTGAGAATATAGATTTTCAGATTACATGCATTTCAAGCGGATCATGGGTCTAGCGTGATATGTCTTGACTGCCGGTACAGCCACTCATTATTGAGACATAGTAATCATAGAATACGATGATGTCCAGGCCACGCTCACGCTTTTAGTGGAAGCTATCCACTTATGCTGGGCTAGCTACCAGCGGTCATCGTGGGGGAAGCATCCGAATAATCAATACCAAGTTGTTTAGAACCGGTGACATAGCTAGGTCTAGAACAATAGACCGACAAGGCTAATCATGCTAAGCTGAATCAATATGTCAAAGATGCGAGCAATAATGAAAGCATAGTAATCAAGGTCATGATAGCAATAAACTCATAACAATATCTGAAATGAACTGTAAGTACAATGTCATGCGGAATGATAAGTCAAATAGCTATCATGATCCACAGGGCATCACCGAACCATGGTGTGCACAAGTCAAAATCCAGCTGAGCATGTATGAATTTCAAATAAACTATCATCAACAATATGTCTCAACCGGAATCTAGCATGTAAAACTGAATATCTATAACTCACTGTTTTGTTGCCTTATCAAGCAGATTTCTCCACCACCTGAGTTATCTCTGGATTTTATCTCTAATCTTTGTCTTTCTGGACTCTGGTTTTGCTTTTCAAATCTTTGACCCACTTTCAATATCTTAAATTCTTTAATTCTTTGTTCAGAATTTATCTGAACCAGTCCAGAATTTTATCAAAGCAAGAACATTAGCTTTTAGCTTTAAATCTTTATTTGATCTGATTCTGATAACTAATAACTCATCAATCATTTTTCATTTTCTTTGACTCTTCAAAATCTCAAAAGATATATACATACATATATATATATATATATATATATATATCTATATATATATATATATATATATATATATATATATATATATATATATATATATATATATATATATATATATATATATATATATATATATCTATATATATATATATATGTATATATATATGTTCATTATATAATCATGGGTCTTTTAATTGTATCATATCATTTATTTTATTATTTTTAAAGCTTAAAAAGTGGACCATCCGATTCGGATCAACCGGATCCGGACCATCCGGATTTGGACATCGTGATTCGGACCATCCGAACCGGATCATCCGAATTTGGCAGCCGGATAGGGACCATCCGGATTGGCATCCGAAATAGGTCCGAAATGGGTACCATCCGAAATAGGTGTTCATCCGAATTCAGTCTCATCCGGGTTGGGACTATCCGAGACATAGGTACCGAATTTGGATCCGAATTGGTGCCACATCCGAATTCTGGCATCCGGATTCGGATCCCAAGACTTATAATTTTTCCAGATTTGTTCTTGAGGATTCAAGCTTTTACACATACGGATTTTTACCAAAAATTCTCTAAACACATTTTTATTAACATGCAATGTAATCTATGGTTATATTATCATTTTTGGGTTATTTTTATACCATTTTCCCTATCATAAACACATTATATTACTCAAAATCATCCAAAATCCATAGTTTTTGTCAAGAACACATAATTTTACAAAAATTCAGATTTCTACTTTGTTTGGACGTTCCAACCTACAATTTTTGTTTCTGTAACTTCTAATGACTTAAATTCATAATTATCTACTGAAAATTCAAACATGCAACAACATTTGAAATTCAAACCTTAAAATTTTTCGGCTTTTTATAAAACCGAACACTAACCCATATAATATCGAAATTTAAATAGATTTTACCTTTAAATCTTGTAGTTTTCTAGTTGTTTGATGTTGTTTGTAACTTCTTCTTGACTTCAATCTTCAATTTAATGCAAGATTTATGGATTCTTGATGAACTTGATGATGTTGCCGTAGGTTTTGAAAAGAGAGAGAAGGAAATTTGTTTGATTCTTAAATTGTGATATATGAGAATTAAAAGTGTTTAGGTTTTTATACCTTAAGTTTTGGAGTTTGTTACTTTTGGTCCCTCTACATTTGTTTTCATTAACTAAAGATTTCATCTTTATTTTATCATTAATAACATATATTTTAACTTAATTAAATAATTTCATTACTTAATTAAATTATAAAACAAATAATGTAATTAAGTTACATTATTAGCTCAAACTCAGAAAATTAAATGTTTGGTTAAGACTAGGTTGTTACATACAACAATGCCGGTTCTTCCTCAATCAAGTTCTCCTCTTGATTTCCCCGTTTCAGATACTCATTATGATAGTGACCAAGTTAACGACAATTAAAATATGTATGTGGCTTTTGTCCCGGACACGTTCATTTCCGTCCCGACTCTTCTCGAACAAATGACCTCTTCCCCGGCTATGTCCGAAGTCACCCCGACTTGAACTTCCACCACCACAATGCTTAAATCCGTTAGACTTCTCTTCACTTTCCGACAACAATCCACCTTGAGTGTCTTCGATCTTCTCGGTGCCTTTAATACGCTCCTCGTACGCCTTTAACCTTCCAACGGCCTCGTCAATAAGCATTGAATCCAACTCCAAACATTGCTCTATCGAAGCCACAATTTGAAGAAAATACTTCGGCATCGAGTCAAGTAGTCTTTTCACCAAGTCTACTTCTTCAAGCTCGTACCCGAGACTCCTTGCCTTCGAAGCTAAACCGCTCAATTTTGTCACAAAATCATCAACACTTTCACCCTCCTTCATTCGAAAACTTTCAAGCTCTCGTTTCAATGTTGCGACCCGAGCCGATCTCACCCGATCCATTCCCAAATACCGTGTATTCAATCCATCCCACACTTGTTTTGGATCCGTGTAACTCGCCATTTGCGAAACCATATCCTCCGGTATAGCTTGAAACGAAAACGCGAGAGCTTGCTTCGATTTTTTTAGATCTGATCCTCCACCTAGTGCCCTTGGTTCGACCGTCTCCCACAAGCCGTGTGCGTCCATAATCGTCTTGACCTTGACAGCCCACACCGGATAATTCGTCGGGGTCAAGGCCGGAACTTCAAACAAGATGAAACCTCCTTCTTTCATCGGTACCATCGCCATTCGATTTTTTGACAACCCCAACTTACTTTGATCAAGCTTGTTCCGAGAGTACTTTTCCACCGAGCATGAAAAAACAAGGTCACATCCGCCTTTCACCGTATTCCGTCATCCGCGAAACGAACCATATCAAAGCCACCCACTTTGATTTCTTCCCGTTCGTTTATACCCGCACCCGGTTAGTCTCTCATCGATTTTTGGAACAAGCCCGAGCAATAGAATTCGGGACTGCGGTTGAAATGCATCAATTTGCAATCAAAACGAAAAAGTAAAAAACGACTCACACCCCTATCTATCGAACCTGGCTCTGATACCAAGTGTTGAAACCAAAAAAATATCAAGAACACTCTTTTGAACTCACGTATATGAAAAGTGCATAAATAAAATTTTCAGATCAATTTACTCATATATATATATATATATATATATATATATATATATATATATATATATATATATATATATATATATCCGTGAATTATATTTCTGAAGTACCTCAAAAGAAAATATTATATATCTTATATCTCAGACTCCCTAATCTACTAGCTCCTTAAATGGAAGAAAAGTACAAAAAAATAAGCTGACCCACTAAACGTATTCAGTTCCTAAACGTGTGCCATGCACACCCATGTACACTTATTTCCACTAAATTTGGAACCTGCAGCTGTCATACGAGGACGTGTCTTTTCCTTGAAATCAGCTTAACCCCTGACCAGTTTATTTGGATAAACATGGATATTCATAACCCATTGACCCGTGACCCACCGGCAAACCACGAACCAAACCGATTAACCCAACAGCCTGAATCATATAAATGTAGTAAGTTTCCTTTCATTACTACTTTGAATCCATTTTCTAGTTAATTGTCTTTAACTTAAGATGTTGGTTGTAAGATTTTGAATGTAGTATACTTGTGATACGACACGTTGCTCCATGTTCTTGCATTCCAATAGTGTAGATCCTTTTCCTTTGACCTCTATGTCGAGCCATCCCCAAATCGTACTTTTTCAGTAATCTTTTTATCAATTTCTTTGAAGTTCTTTCTAACTCCCGTCATGTGGTTACTTGCGCCATTATCCAAGTACCATAAGCTTTCTTCATTTGTAGACATCTTGTTTAGTTCCATGCTTTCTTCGTTTAGAAGAACTTGTTGACTTACTTCTACAGTTGCCATAAGCAATGTTGGGTCTAAGCCTTCTTCAAGATATGATTGTTCTGTGTTTTGACTTTTCTGTGGACGTTTGGATGCATAATGTTCATACTTCTTACATTTGTAGCATTTTATTCGACTCACATCATGAGTGAATTTCTTTGTATTATTATTATTTTCTTTCTTGAAATTGTTTTGTAAGGGTTCTTGATTCTTTCTTTCTGATCTGAATCTATTATTTCCTCGACCTCATGACTATTATTTCCTTGACCTCGTGACTGGGCAAATCAGTTACATCCACATATCTCTAAAATATTGACCTCGACTTTCATGTTGAGTGAACATCAAGTTTTCTTCACTGTCCACATGTCTTTTCATTTTGTATTATAATCTTTCTTCAATGTTTTCAATCTTCCAACGGCTTCGTCTAGAGTCATGGTATTTAAATTTGAGTATTGTTCTATGATTTCAACAATATGTGGAAATCTGTCATGTCAGGTACCGAGTTTAACAATTTTCTCACAAGTACTATGTTTTCATACGTCAATCCAAGGCTTGCTGCCTTATTAGTAACACTAGTAATCTTATTGAAGAATGAGTCTATTTTTTCATTTTCTTTCATGTGTAACTTCTCAAATTCCACTTTGGGTGTTGATAGTTTTGCTTGTTGGACACGTTGTACTCTAATGTCTCTTGTTTTTAATGCTTCTGATACTACTTTTGTAGTCTTTTACTTGAGACATGTAATAGTGATCTTCTAGTAGTGTTTGATAAATATAAGCAATTGTTGTTTTATCTTTCAATGTATTATCCTGTGTTGTTGACTGTGGTTCAATCGTTTCCCACAATCCATTTGGTTCTAAAGTTACTAGCATTCGAATTGCCCACATAGTATAATTTGTTGTCTTCAACATAGGGCACTGGAAATGGGATATTGATCCTATCTCCTTTGTGTTATTGTTAGAACTTTCTAGTTGTTCTTGTCCGTCTTTGCCACCCATACTTAGATTTTATAATAATCAAAGTTCTTAAAGTTCTTCTTACACACACTGGAATACTGTAGTTCCCTATTTATAATTTGGCAGCCGGATAGGGACCATCCGGATTGGCATCCGAAATAGGTCCGAAATGGGCACCATCCGAAATAGGTGTTCATCCGAATTCAGTCTCATCCGGGTTGGGACTATTCGAGACATAGGATCCGAATTTGGATCCGAATTGGTGCCACATCCGAATTCGGGCATCAGGATTCGGATCCCAAGACTTATAATTTTTCCAGATTTGTTCTTGAGGATTCAAGCTTTTACACATACGGATTTTTACCATAAATTCTCTAAACAAATTTTTATTAACATGCAATGTAATCTATGGTTATATTATCATTTTTGGGTTATTTTTATACCATTTTCCCTATCATAAACACATTATATTACTCAAAATCATCCAAAATCCATAGTTTTTGTCAAGAACACATAATTTTACAAAAATTCAGATTTCTACTTTGTTTGGACGTTCCAACCTACGATTTTTGTTTCTGTAACTTCTAATGACTTAAATTCATAATTATCTACTGAAAATTCAAACATGCAACAACATTTGAAATTCAAACCTTAAAATGTTTTGGTTTTTCATAAAACCGAACACTAACCCATATAATTTCGAAATTTAAATAGATTTTACCTTTAAATCTTGTAGTTTCTAGTTGTTTGATGTTGTTTGTAACTTCTCCTTGACTTCAATCTTCAATTTAATGCAAGATTTATGGATTCTTGATGAACTTGATGAAGTTGCTGTAGGTTTTGAGAAGAGAGAGAAGGAAATTTGTTTCATTCTTAAATTGTGATATATGAGAATTAAAAGTGTTTAGGTTTTTATTCCTTAGCTTTTGGAGTTTGTTACTTTTGGTCCCTCTACATTTGTTTTCATTAAATAAATATTTCATCTTTATTTTATCATTAATAACATATATTTTAACTTAATTAAATAATTTCATTACTTAATTAAATTACAAAACAAATAATGTAATTAAATTACATTATTAGCTCAAACTCAGAAAATTAAACGTTTGGTTAAGACTAGGTTGTTGCATACAACAATGCCGACTCTTCCTCAATCAAGTTCGCCTCTGGATTTCCCCGTTTCAGACACTCATTACTATAGTGACCAAGTTAACGACAAATAAAATACGTAATGTGGCTTTTGTCCCAGACACGTTCATTTCCGTCCCGACTCTTCCCGGACAAATGACCTCTTCCTTGGCCGTGTTCGAAGTCACCCCGACTTGAACTTCTACCACCACAATGCTTAAATCCGTGAGACTTCTATTCACTTTCCAACAACAATCCACCTTGAGTGTCTTCGATCTTCTCGGTGCCTTTAATACGCTCCTCGTACGCCTTTAACCTTCCAACGGCCTCGTCAAATAGCATTGAATCCAACTCGAAACATTGCTCTACCGAAGCAACAATTTAAAGAAAAGACTTCGGCATCGAGTCAAGTAGTCTTTTCACCAAGTCTACTTCTTCAAGCTCATACCCGAGACTCCTTGACTTCGAAGCTAAACCGCTCAATTATGTCACAAAATCATCAACACTTTCACCCTCCTTCATTCGCAAACTTTCAAGCTCTTGTTTCAATGTTGCAACCCGAGCCGATCTCACCCGATCCACTCCCAAATACCGTGTCTTCAATCCATCCCACACTTGTTTTGGATCCGTGTAACTCGCCATTTGCAAAACCATATCCTCCGGTATAGCTTGAAATGAAAACGCGAGAGCTTGCTTCGATTTTTTTAGATCTGATCCTCCACCTAGTGCCCTTGGTTCGACCGTCTCCCACAAGCCATGTGCGTCCATAATTATCTTGACCTTGACAGCCCACACCGGATAATTCGTCGGGGTCAAGGCCGGAACTTGAAACGACATCAAACCTCCTTCTTTCATCGGTTTCATCGCCATTCGATTTTTTTGACAACCCCAGCTTACTTTGATCAAGCTTGCTCCGAGAGTACTTTTCCACCGAGCATGAAAAAACAAGGTGTTGGGAAATAGTTTAAGTATGTTCAAACTGTTAGTTAGACTTCTCAGACTGTTAGTAGATTTTTCATGTAAATACAAAGTTCATGCTGCTAGTTGAAGAAACTCGAGCTGCCAGTGTAAAAGTTCAAGCTGCCAGAGCAAAACAACTCAAGCTGCTCAGTTCATGCTGTCAAGAGATTCAAGCTGCTCAACAGTTTCATAAACAGAAAGTGCTGATTTTCAGGAAAGATATCTACACGAAGATTCCAGCATATCTACTATCAGAGAAGTCATAGTCCTTCAAGGAAACAAGTCCAAAAAGCAATATAAATAGACAGAATATTGTATTGAAGTTCATAGAAGTTTTCTGCATATTTTTGAGTCTGTAATTGCTTTGTTGATTAAGTTATCATAAGCCTCTAAGGTTGTAAACCCCTAAGAACAGTCTGTGTTCTTCGTCTAATCAAAACAGATTAGAGGTGATTGTAATCATTGAATTCAGCAATACAAACAGTCTTGATTACTTCTTATGTTTTATGTTTCATTGGTTCTGAAAGTTTTTGTTAAAATAATTAAGTGTTATTCCGCAAACTTCTTAATTAAACTTTGATTCAAAGCAAGATTATTGATTTATACTCTGATAAATTTCAAATCAGTTAATCTTGGTTATTCAGTTTTAGATCCTGACAAGTGGTATCAGAGACAGGTTATTCTTTGTTTTTCAAAGTCGAAAACTTTCTTTCAAATTTTTAATCTTTTACAATGGAATTTGAAAATAGCAGCAGTGGATCTGGGCAAGGACTCAAAGTGCCTATGCTCAAGCCCACTGAGTTTGAGATGTGGAAACTCAGGATTCAACAGCATATTCAATTTATTGATTATGCCATATGGGAAGCTGTTGAATTCCCTCCTGTAGTTGATCCAGAACTTGATGCTGAGGGAAAACCAGTCAAAACTCCTCCAAAAACTGAACTTGAAAGGAAGGCTAGAATGAATGAAGTGAAAGCACTCACACTATTACAAATAGCCATTCCTAATGCTTATCAACATCAGTTCAAAAAGTTTTATACTGCTCACTCTCTTTGGAATGCCTTAGAGAAGAGGTTTGCTGGTAATGCCAGCACCAAGAGAAATCAAAAAGACCTCTTGAAACAGCAGTATCAAAACTTTTCTGGTGGCAAGAATGAAAACCTCACTCAAATCTTTGACAGGTTCAACAAACTGATAAGTGAACTGGAAAGTGCAAAGGTCAATATGGATCAAGATGAAGTCAACAGAAAGTTTCTCAGATCTCTTGGAGAAGAATGGTCAGTCTATGCTGCACAGTGGAGAACAAAAGACACTCTTGATGAGATAGAATTGGATGATCTGTATAACAGTTTAAGAGTGTTTGAGACTGAGATTGATGCTAAAAAGAAATCCTTTTCTTATAATCACAACACTGCTCTTCTGTCTTCTGAAAAATCTAATAATTGTGATTCTTTTTCAGGTGGTGATGGCAATTCTGCTGAAACTCACTATGAGGCTTTTGTTGTCAATGATGAATTATTTGCTCTAAATTTTGAAGACTTGGAACAAATTCATCCAGATGATCTTGAAGAGATGGATTTAAAGTGGCAACATGCAATGCTGACCATGAGAGCCAAAAGATTTCTGAAAAGAACTGGTAGGGCCAACTTTCAAGCCAAGACAGAAGGCAAACCATCTTTTGATAAATCAAAAGTGGAATGCTATAAATGCCATAAGCTTGGTCACTTTGCCAGAGAATGTAGATCTCAAGGTCAACAGCCATCAAGGACTTCACAGCCCATCCAAGCGTCCTCATCAACAGCACTTGTCTCTCAAGAAGACAATGTGTTTGACTGGAGTGATCAAACAGAGGAAGAATTTCAAAATCAAGCACTTATGGCAGAAACATCAAATGTCTCCTCCACTGAACTACCATCTGAGGTAAATTCTAAACTCTGCTCTCAATCATGCAAAAATATGGTTAAAAAGTACAGAGATCATAATGAGAGCATGTGCAAAACTCTAGCTAAGATGGAAGAACGGAGATATGAATATATGCAAGCCATAGAAGATCTGGAAAAACAGATCAATGATTATAAGGATAATGAGATTCAAATGGGGTATGATAGAAACTATCATGAATGGGAGAAAAAGGAACTCAATAAGAAAATAGAATCTCTGAATAAAAAGGTAGAAGAAACTGAACAGAAGGTGTTAGAGGCTAATGAGAAACTGGAATCTGTTAACATAGATCTAGGTAACTTCAAGTTAGCAAATCAAAAGCTAGAACACCTAATGGAAGTTCAATTCAAAGATAGAGTGAAATCTCAGGTCAATCCCAAAGAAGGAATAGGATACAGAGCTACTCCACCTCCATATAATAACAAGTACATTCATCCAATGAGTGAAGTTGCTGATAGACTTGTCAATGAACCACTAGATGAGTCTATGACTATTGTAGATCCTATCCTTGATAACAGTCCTGAATTAAAAGAAGATAAGAGTCAAAATAGAGACTGTGACACAAAGAGTGCACCCATAGAAGTCCAAGTTCCCAGTAAGAAAGGAAAAGAGAAGATGAGTGTATGCAATGCTACTCCACAAGTTTCTGTACATTCTAACTGTAACACTGAATCTTCATCAAAAGGAACTAAAAGAGGTAAAACTGTTTCTATCTGCACATGCCAAAAACATGGTGTTCAAAAGTTTCCTAAGCAACAGCAGGTAAGAGGAAACCAGAGAAACAAGAACCAGAAATTGACAGAAAAGTCTGGTGTTCCAATTCAAACTGTCAAAAGATGCTTCCACTGTGGAAGGAAGAATCACTTAGCCAAGGATTGTTTTTACAAACCAGCTGTTGCAAAACAGACCGTGCATCACACAAAATCAAATCCTAAACAGGCAAAGCACTCAAAAGTGAAACCTTCCACAGCAGCTCCAAAGAGAACAGTTGATCACAGATTCTCAAAAGTTAATAAAAAACCGTCCACACATCAAAAACAAGTTTTGGCAAAGCCTAAATCAAGTTTTAAACAAATATGGTGTGTCAAGGACAAATCTGTTGCTCAAACTGCTAATGCAAAAGATCAGACTGCTAAGTCAAAATCTGATGCTGTTAGTGCAAAAACTGAAACTGTTAGCACTACAAACACAGCTCAAGCTGCTGGTCATCAAACTGGAGCTGCTAGTGAATCATCTGAGACTGTCAGAAGAAAAGATGATCAAAATAGTTGGATACCTCATATTATCACTAAATACTCTCCAAAGACTCCATCAGTAGATCTCACCAAATATAAGAAGTCAAAAACAGTTTTTAGTTATGTCAATGTACAAGGCCAACCCAAAACCAATTTGGTTTGGGTTTACTCCACTACTAACTAAGCTGTTATTTGTGCAGGGCAACCACAGGTCTCCTCATAGAACAAGATGGCATCTGGACAGTGGATGCTCTAGGCACATGACAGGTAATTCTGAATGCTTGTCAAATTTCAAAAGTTTTGATGGAGGTTTTGTTGCATTTGGAGGCAACTCAAAAGGAGGTAAGGTTACAGGTAAAGGTACTGTTAATGCAGGCAACATGACATTCCATGATGTTCTGTTGTTGAACAGCTTAAGTACAATTTATTGAGTGTCTCTCAAATCTGTGACAAACAAAACATTGTTCTGTTCACAGATTCTGAGTGCATTGTTCTTTCAAAGGATTTCAAAATTCCTAAAAATCTTGTTTTACTTAGAACACCAAGAAAGGACAATGTTTACTGCCTGGACACAGCCCTCTTGACTAAATCAAATACTTTGAGCTGTTTAATATCCAAAGCATCATCAAATGAGTCTACTCTTTGGCATAGAAGGATGTGTCACATGAACTTCAAGTCCATGAATGATTTAGTTAAAAAGAATCTGGTAAGAGGATTACCACAAAAGGAGTTCATTTGTGATGATCATTGTGTAGCATGTCTAAAAGGTAAGCAACACAAAACTTCTCATAAGGCCAAAGAAGTAAATTCAATCTCATCTGTTCTTCAGTTGTTACATATGGATCTATTTGGTCCAACATCTGTTTTGAGTTTGAATAAAAGGGCATACTGTTTAGTCATTGTTGATGATTTCACCAGATTTACTTGGGTTTACTTTCTTAGGTCCAAAGATGAAACTGCTGAGCTAGTTAAGTCTTTTATTCTTAAGATAGAAAACCAATCCAATTCCAAAGTTAAGGTGATAAGATCAGACAATGGAACTGAATTTAAAAATCAAATTCTAAACAGTTTCTGTGAGTCCAAAGGCATTGCTAGACAATATAGTGCACCAAGAACACCACAACAAAATGGTGTAGCAGAAAGAATGAATAGAACATTAATTGAGGTTGCTAGAACAATGTAGCTGATTCAAATCTGCCAATGACTTTCTGGGCAGAAGCTGTTAATACAGCCTGTTATGTTCTAAATAGGGTTCAAGTTGTCCAATCTCAAGGAAAAACTCCATATGAGTTATTCCATAACAGAAGTCCCCTAATAGCTTTCTTCAAGCCTTTTGGATGCCCATGTACTATTCTTGACACTAAGACTCACTTAGGGAAGTTTGAGAGTAAAGCTGAAGAAGGATTCTTTGTAGGATACTCAATTCAAAGCAAAGCCTATAGAGTATACAACAGTGTGTCTAAAACAATTGAAGAAAGTGCCAATGTTGAATTTAATGAAAATACTGCTAATATCAAAGGCACTGGTCCTGATTGGTTGTTTGATTTAGATTCACTAACAAATTCTCTGAGCTTTGTTGAGTATACTGCAGAAGCTGATGCATACAGGGTTGAAGCTGCTAACACGAATTCTCATGCTGCCAATACAATTTCTCATGCTGTTGGCACAAAGTCTCAGACTGCTGCAGATTCAACAAGTTGGGATGATTTCACCACTCTGCCACTTCTGTCTTGTGATCCTCCAGGGGTCCTGAATGATACAAATCCAGACACTGAAGTGCCACTCCAAAGTTCTGAAAGAACAGCTCCAACACAACAGGAAACAGTCCCAGATTCAAGTCAAGCTGTTTCAGAAACTGAACCATTCACTGGTTCTGATGGAGATGATACAAACCTTGGAACCTCTTTTCAAAAAGAGAGAGAGCCCACACTAAGAGTTCACAAGTATCACCCTCTCAATCAAATACTGGGTGATCCAAGCACTCCTGTTCAAACAAGGAAAATGGTTCAAAATGAGACTGCTGCTGCTGACCTAGCAGTTCCAGAATTCGGTCTAGCTGCTTTTGAACATGCCTGTTTCATGTCTCAATTGGAACCTAAAAAGGCATCAGAAGCATTAAAAGATTCATCCTGGATTGAAGCTATGCAAGAAGAGCTTTTACAGTTCAAAATTCAGAATGTATGGACTCTGGTGGATCTTCCTAAAGGTAAGAGAGCAATAGGTACAAGATGGGTGTTCAGAAACAAGAAGGATGAGAGAGGGATAGTCATCAAGAACAAAGCAAGACTAGTAGCACAAGGGTACACTCAAGAAGAAGGAATAGATTATGATGATGTCTTTGCTCCAGTAGCAAGAATTGAAGCCATCAGACTGTTTCTAGCATATGCAAGTTTCAAAGGATTTAAAGTGTATCAAATGGATGTTAAGTCTGCTTTCTTGTATGGGACAATTGAAGAGGAAGTGTATGTGTGTCAACCTCCTGGTTTTGAAGACTACAAGTATCCAGACAGGGTGTACAAGCTAGACAAAGCTCTCTATGGTCTTCACCAAGCCCCCAGAGCATAGTATGACACACTGTCATCATATCTTCTACAGAATGGATTCAAGAGAGGCACTCTGGACAAAACACTTTTCACTAAATCCATCAAAGCTGATATTCTTCTTGTCCAAATCTATGTTGATGACATCATCTTTGGCTCAACTAATGATAGGTTGTGCAATGATTTTGAGGCCCTAATGCACAAAAAGTTTCAAATGAGTTCAATGGGGGAACTCACATTCTTTCTAGGGCTGCAGGTTAAACAGAAGCCTACTGGTCTATTCATAAGTCAATCAAAGTATGTCAAAGACATATTGGAAAAGTTTGGCTATCAAGACACAAAGGTTGCAAGCACTCCAATGGATCCTCATAAACAGCTCCATACAGACAAAGATGGCATAGATGTGGATATTCATCTATACAGATCCCTTATAGGATCTCTCATGTATCTAACATCTTCAAGACCTGATATTATGTTTGCTGTCTGTGTGTGTGCTAGGTTTCAATGCTCTCCAAAGGATTCTCACTTGGTTGCTGTTAAAAGAATCTTTAGATATCTTAAAGGCCAACCACATTTAGGCCTATGGTATCCTAAAGACTCTCCTTTTGAACTAACTGCTTATTCTGACAGTGACTATGGTGGTTGCAACATTGACAGGAAATCCACAACTGGTGGATGTCAATACTTAGGAGCAAGACTGGTCTCTTGGCAATGCAAAAAGCAAACAACTGTCTCCACATCATCCACTGAAGCAGAATACGTAGCAGCTGCAAGCTGCTGCTCCCAGGTAATGTGGATTCAAAATCAGCTAAGAGACTATGGTATGAATTTCTTATCCACTCCTATTTATATTGACAATTCAAGTACAATTAGCATTGTGCAAAACCCATTGAAATTCCCAAAAACCAAGCATATAGAAATCAGATATCACTTCAGCAGAGATTGTAATGAAAAGAAATTAATCCAAGTTACCAAAATACATACAGATGATCAGCTAGCTGATCTATTTACAAAACCTTTTGATGTGGGAAGGTTCACTTTCCTAATATTAAATATTGGTATGGTAAACATGGATTAATTAGTTTTCATTGTTATCGACTCAGTATGCTAATTTAAGGGGGAGACACTGTTCCATTGAAAAGTTGCACAATTTTACACTAACAGCATGAGTTGAAATTTATCAGAGTATAAATCAATAATCTTGCTTTGAATCAAAGTTTAATTAAGAAGTTTGCGGAATAACACTTAATTATTTTAACAAAAACTTTCAGAACCAATGAAACATAAAACATAAGAAGTAATCAAGATTGTTTGTATTGCTGAAATCAATGATTACAATCACCTCTAATCTGTTTTGATTAGACGAAGAACACAGACTGTTCTTAGGGTTTTAAAGAAGAATGTGTGATTCGTTCAGAGAGAAAGCAGAAGGCCGTGGAAGAAAAATATGTAACTGGTAGTTACAACTGAACGAAACCGGGACCTTTAAAGGTTTCGAAAAGGTTGGGTCCCGCGCACACATTTGAAAAAATTACCCAAATACCCTGCACACTTTGACAGATCAAGTGAAAATAACTAGCAGTCCGAGAAAATGAACTAGCAGCATGAGAAAATACTCATGCTGTTAGTGTAAAATTGTGCAACTTTTCAATGGAACAGTGTCTCCCCCTTAAATTAGCATACTGAGTCGATAACAATGAAAACTAATTAATCCATGTTTACCATACCAATATTTGATATTAGGAAAGTGAACCTTCCCACATCAAAAGGTTTTGTAAATAGATAAGCTAGCTGATCATCTGTATGTATTTTGGTAACTTGGATTAATTTCTTTTCATTACAATCTCTGATGAAGTGAAATCTGATTTCTATATGCTTGGTTTTTGGGAATTTCACTGGGTTTTGCACAATGCTAATTGCACTTGAATTGTCAATATAAATAGGAGTGGATAAGAAATTCATACCATAGTCTCTTAGCTGATTTTGAATCCACATTACCTGGAAGCAGCAGCTTGCAGCTGCTACGTATTCTGCTTCAGTGGATGATGTGGAGACAGTTGTTTGCTTTTTGCATTGCCAAGAGACCAGTCTTGCTCCTAAGTATTGACATCCACCAGTTGTGGATTTCCTGTCAATGTTGCAACCACCATAGTCACTGTCAGAATAAGCAGTTAGTTCAAAAGGAGAGTCTTTAGGATACCATAGGCCTAAATGTGGTTGGCCTTTAAGATATCTAAAGATTCTTTTAACAGCAACCAAGTGAGAATCCTTTGGAGAGCATTGAAACCTAGCACACACACAGACAGCAAACATAATATCAGGTCTTGAAGATGTTAGATACATGAGAGATCCTATAAGGGATCTGTATAGATGAATATCCACATCTATGCCATCTTTGTCTGTATGGAGCTGTTTATGAGGATCCATTGGAGTGCTTGCAACCTTTGTGTCTTGATAGCCAAACTTTTCCAATATGTCTTTGACATACTTTGATTGACTTATGAATAGACCAGTAGGCTTCTGTTTAACCTGCAGCCCTAGAAAGAATGTGAGTTCCCCCATTGAACTCATTTGAAACTTTTTGTGCATTAGGGCCTCAAAATCTTTGCACAACCTATCATTAGTTGAGCCAAAGATGATGTCATCAACATAGATTTGGACAAGAAGAATCTCAGCTTTGATGGATTTAGTGAAAAGTGTTTTGTCCAGAGTGCCTCTCTTGAATCCATTCTGTAGAAGATATGATGACATTGTGTCATACTATGCTCTGGGGGCTTGGTGAAGACCATAGAGAGCTTTGTCTAGCTTGTACACCCTGTCTGGATACTTGTAGTCTTCAAAACCAGGAGGTTGACACACATACACTTCCTCTTCAATTGTCCCATACAAGAAAGCAGACTTAACATCCATTTGATACACTTTAAAGCCTTTGAAACTTGCATATGCTAGAAACAGTCTGATGGCTTCAATTCTTGCTACTGGAGCAAAGACATCATCATAATCTATTCCTTCTTCTTGAGTGTACCCTTGTTCTACTAGTCTTGCTTTGTTCTTGATGACTATCCCTCTCTCATCCTTCTTGTTTCTGAACACCCATCTTGTACCTATTGCTCTCTTACCTTTAGGAAGATCCACCAGAGTCCATACATTCTGAATTTTGAACTGTAAAAGCTCTTCTTGCATAGCTTCAATCCAGGATGAATCTTTTAATGCTTCTGATGCCTTTTTAGGTTCCAATTGAGACATGAAACAGGCATGTTCAAAAGCTGCTAGACTGAATTCTGGAACTGCTAGGTCAGCAGCAGTAGTCTCATTTTGAACCATTTTCCTTGTTTGAACAGGAGTGCTTGGATCACCCAGTATTTGATTGAGAGGGTAATACTTGTGAACTCTTAGTGTGGGCTCTCTCTCTGTTTGAAAAGAGGTTCCAAGGTTTGTATCATCTCCATCAGAACCAGTGAATGGTTCAGTTTCTGAAACAGCTTGACTTGAATCTGGGACTGTTTCCTATTGTGTTGGAGCTGTTCTTTCAGAACTTTGGAGTGGCACTTCAGTGTCTGGATTTGTATCATTCAGGACCCCTGGAGGATCACAAGACAGAAGTGGCAGAGTGGTGAAATCATCCCAACTTGTTGAATCTGCAGCAGTTTGAGACTTTGTGCCAACAGCATGAGAAATTGTATTGGCAGCATGAGAATTCGTGTTAGCAGCTTCAACCCTGTATGCATCAGCTTCTGCAGTATACTCAACAAAGCTCAGAGAATTTGTTAGTGAATCTAAATCAAACAACCAATCAGGACCAGTGCCTTTGATATTAGCAGTATTTTAATTAAATTCAACATTGGCACTTTCTTCAATTGTTTTAGACACACTGTTGTATACTCTATAGGCTTTGCTTTGAATTGAGTATCCTACAAAGAATCCTTCTTCAGCTTTACTCTCAAACTTCCCTAAGTGAGTCTTAGTGTGAAGAATAGTACATGGGCATCCAAAAGGCTTGAAGAAAGCTATTAGGGGACTTCTGTTATGGAATAACTCATATGGAGTTTTTCCTTGAGATTGGACAACTTGAACCCTATTTAGAACATAACAGGCTGTATTAACAGCTTCTGCCCAGAAAGTCATTGGCAGATTCCAATCAGCTAGCATTGTTCTAGCAGCCTCAATTAATGTTCTATTCTTTCTTTCTGCTACACCATTTTGCTGTGGTGTTCTTGGTGCACTATATTGTCTAGCAATGCCTTTGGACTCACAGAAACTGTTTAGAATTTGATTTTTAAATTCAGTTCCATTGTCTGATCTTATCACCTTAACTTTGGAATTGGATTGGTTTTCTATCTTAAGAATAAAAGACTTAACTAGCTCAGAAGTTTCATCTTTGGACCTAAGAAAGTAAACCCAAGTAAATCTGGTGAAATCATCAACAATGACTAAATAGTATGCCCTTTCTTTCAAACCCTAAAACCATCGTTTGATCATCCATGGAGTTTGTAAAAGAACACAACTGCCTCCCTTACACTCTCAAACACTCTGAACTTCAGCCATTCCATGATATGATGGATTTCCTAAGACACTCCCATATCAACCATGCCCTCAATATCAATCCCACAATATACATATCGCATATCGAACAGTTCTGGAACCGTGCCACTTTTCAAACCATCAATGGAATTCCCACTATACTATCCAAAATTGATGGCACTCCCATCACCATCACTGAGGAATCCATTTGGCACCATTTGCATCTTCAAGATGCCACAGGTATAACAGACCTATCCCTTCAAGCTTTACATTTTGGTCTTCAAAACATTGGTTATAGGGGCCCTGCTGATTCTTTTACTTTCTTAAAAGCCCATTTTTCTCCTAAATGGAAATTTCTTGTACATATTATTCAGCAGTGTATGAGCCCCAAAAGAACTGGTTGGTCAGAATTTTCTTCTAACATTGCCACTGCCTTAGTGTGCTTTTCAACAGGCCAACGGTTCAATTTTTCAAACATGATCTTTCAGGGGATGTTAAGGCATCATTCCCTAAAGAATGGGAAGTTTTTAATGTATCCAAGATTTTTGGCAGAAATCATTGCACACACATGCACTACTTCTCATTTACATAAGAGGATACATATTTCCCATAGGCACTCACTATCTTCTATCAAAAGGCTGATAAAGCCAAGTGCCAATTTTGTCAGTGTAGATGTTCCATTGCCCTCTGCAATGATGAACATCATTCCAAGAAACAGAGGAGAGGGTCCTGAGCAGACACAGCCCAACATTCCTGCTTCACCCCCAGGACCCCAACCCACTCCTCATGATACACAAATTCCTTCTGATTCTTTTGTACAGCCAACACGCCCACCCAGAAACACATACAAAAGAAAAAGGGGACCGGGAGCTCCTTCCTCCTCTTCCCATCAGCAAGAGCCATATATCCCTGTGCAGGAGGATACTCCTGCACAGCATATCCAAAGGGAACCACTAGAGGAAACTCCCATCCTCACTCAGGAGGTGAACATCTCTTCAGAGATGGTTCATATGGGTTCTGTGGCTGGCACTACTGATGTCTCTGCACAAGAGGCACAGGACAGTGCCAACATAGCTAAGACCACGCCCATGGCAACAGCAAGTGTGCAAACACAAGCTGGAAGTCCCCAGTACCAAGAACAGAGGGGCCCAGAGGTTTCTACTTCTGGTATTAATGTCAGTGATAGATCACAAGCACCACAGGTGTTTTCTGATCTTGAGACTAGTCTGCAACTCATGCTGTTGACGGATCCCAAGCTGAAACCTGTTGCAGCTATGATGGAATACCAAATGTCCATCATTGCTGCACAGGGTGCACAAATAATGGCCCTAAAGCAATCAGAATTGGCTCAAAATTAGAGGATGGATTATCTTCATAAGGGGTTTACCCTTTGTGGAAATAAGCTCATTCAATTAGAGCGTTTGATTCAAACCCAAGGGGCAAAGGTTGTAGGTCCTTCTGACCAAACCAATGCTTCCAAAAAGGGGGAGAATCAGGAGGTTCCTAAATCAGTCCAAGCAGCTCCAACAACAACAACAGTCCAAGTAGCACCAACAGTCCCAGCTTCTAGGCTAGCAGTCCCAACAGCTTCTCAAGCTGTCAGCCTAGAAACTCAAGCTGCTCCTTCAAAACTCACTGGAGTTGTGATCAGAGAAGGCATTCAAGCTCCATCAAGTACAGTCCAAGCAACATCCTCTTTTGTAAAAGACAAAGGCAAGGGCATCCTTATTGAGTCTCCAAAGCACAAATTTTCTTCCAAAGAAACTCAGATTGCCTTTGATGCTGAAGTTGCCAAAAGGTTAGCAGAAGAACAAGATAAAGAATTAGATCAGCAAGCCCAGCCCCCAATAGATGATGATGAGACATTAGGTGATTACCTAAAGGGGTTTGTGGGCAAACAAGGTGAAAGGAAAAGAAAGATGCCAACAGGGCACACTAAAGCTGAGCACAGAAGATTTTTGATAAATTTTCCATTTGCAGCTGGAATTCCAAAGAAAATGGCTTAGTCCATGACAACTGAAAGGCTGCAAGAGATTCATGACAAGGAGATGGACAAAAGAAAGAGAACAAAAGTCTCTCCAGAAGCTCAACCATCCCAAGAAATCCAACCATCAACTCAATCAGTCCAAACTAAAGCTGGTGCCAGTGCACCTGCTCCCTCTGATCAAGCAGTTGTCTCTATTCCTTCATCGGTTAAAAGAGTGCTCTTTGAGCAACAACTACAAAAGGCTATGGAGATAGAGAAGCTGATTGATCAGCATGATTTCACAAAGCCTCTGATCAACTACTGGTTTGCTAAGTCACTGGATGACCGTGACTTGAGAATTAAGTTTGTGATAAGAAGAGAGTCTGGACCAGAAGAAGAATATGATACATTTTGGCAGATGGTTCAGAAGTTGACCAGAGATGAGCTTATCAGAATGCACAACATTGGGTCTGTATCACAAGTTAGATCTTCTCTACCACAAGTGAAACAAGTCATCAGAGATCTGAAGTCCATTGTTGATCCTGAATTTATTAGAAAAGATGTAGAGGATGCCAACAAGAAGGGATTGAAAATCAAGGAAGTCAATATTTTTGTCAAATCCAGGACTTACATAATCAAATTCAAAGATGGATCTGGTATGTTCTTTAATCTTGAATTCTTTGATCTTCCAAAGAATATACTACTCCAGATGAAGTCTGTCAGAATATCTTGTGATAGAGATGAGCTAAAGAGAGAATTTTGAAGGCTGTAGATCAGAAACTTGCACAGTTGTAAGTTTTTGAAAGCCTTTGGTTTGTAAATAACAGTTTACTTATTCATTTCCAATTTTTGTATAGAACTTAAAGTCTTGTGCAAAGAATTTAAGTTAGGGGGAGATTGTTGGGAAATAGTTTAAGTATGTTCAAACTGTTAGTTAGACTTCTCAGACTGTTAGTAGATTTTTCATGTAAATACAAAGTTCATGCTGCTAGTTGAAGAAACTCGAACTGCCAATGTAAAAGTTCAAGCTGCCAGAGCAAAACAACTCAAGCTGCTCAGTTCATGCTGTCAAGAGATTCAAGCTGCTCAACAGTTTCATAAACAGAAAGTGCTGATTTTCAGGAAAGATATCTACACGAAGATTCCAGCATATCTACTATCAGAGAAGTCATAGTCCTTCAAGGAAACAAGTCCAAAAAGCAATATAAATAGACAGAATATTGTATAGAAATTCATAGAAGTTTTCTGCATATTTTTGAGTTTGTAATTGCTTTGTTGATTAAGTTTTCATAAGCCTCTAAGGTTGTAAAACCCTAAGAACAGTCTGTGTTCTTCGTCTAATCAAAACAGATTAGAGGTGATTGTAATCATTGAATTCAGCAATACAAACAGTCTTGATGACTTCTTATGTTTTATGTTTCATTGGTTCTGAAAGTTTTTGTTAAAATAATTAAGTGTTATTCCGCAAACTTCTTAATTAAACTTTGATTCAAAGCAAGATTATTGATTTATACTCTGATAAATTTCAAATCAGTTAATCTTGGTTATTAAGTTTTAGATCCTGACACAAGGTCACACCCTCCTATCACCGTATTTGTCATCCGCGAATGGAACAAAATCAAAGCCACCCGCTTCAACTTCTTCCCGTTCGTTTACACCCGCACCCGGTTAGTCTCTCGTCGATTTTTGGAACAAGCCCGATCAATAGAATTCGGGGCTTCGGTTGAAATGCATCAATTTGCAATCAAAACGAAAAAGTAAAAAACGACTCACACCCCTATCGATCGAACCTGGCTCTGATACCAAGTGTTGAAACCAAAAAAATATCAAGAACACTCTTTTGAACTCACGTATATGAAAAGTGCATAAATAAAATTTTCAGATCAATTTACTCATATATATATATATATATATATATATATATATATATATATATATATATATATATATCCGTGAATTATATTTCTGAAGTACCTCAAAAGAAAATATTATATATCTTATATATCAGACTCCCTAATCTACTAGCTCCTTAAATAGAAGAAAAGTACAAAAAAATAAGCTGACCCGCTAAACGTATTCAGTTCCTAAACGTGTGCCATGCACACTTATTTCCACTAAATTTGGAACCTGCAGCTGTCATACGAGGACGTGTCTTTTCCTTGAAATCAGCTTAACCCCTGACCAGTTTATTTGGATAAACATGGATATTCATAACCCATTGACCCGTGACCCACCGGCAAACCACGAACCAAACTGATTAACCCAACAGCCTGAATCATATAAATGTAGTAAGTTTCCTTTCATTACTACTTTGAATCCATTTTCTAGTTAATTGTCTTTAACTTAAGATGTTGGTTGTAAGATTTTGAATGTAGTATACTTGTGATACGACACGTTGCTCCATGTTCTTGCATTCCAATAGTGTAGATCCTTTTCCTTTGACCTCTATGTCAAGCCATCCCCAAATCGTACTTTTTCAGTAATCTTTTTATCAATTTCTTTGAAGTTCTTTCTAACTCCCGTCATGTGGTTACTTGCTCCATTATCCAAGTACCATAAACTTTCTTCATTTGTAGACATCTTGTTTAGTTCCATGCTTTCTTCGTTTAGAAGAACTTGTTGACTTACTTCTACAGTTGCCATAAGCAATGTTGGGTCTAAGCCTTCTTCAAGATATGATTGTTCTGTGTTTTGACTTTTCTGTGGACGTTTGGATGCATAATGTTCATACTTCTTACATTTCTAGCATTTTATTCGACTCACATCATGAGTGAATTTCTTTGTATTATTATTATTTTCATTCTTGAAATTGTTTTGTAAGGGTTCTTGATTCTTTCTTTCTGATATGAATCTATTATTTCCTCGACCTCATGACTATTATTTCCTTGACCTCGTGACTATGCAAATCAGTTACATGCACATCCTCTAAAATATTGACCTCGACTTTCATGTTGAGTGAACATCAAGTTTTCTTCACTGTCCACATGTCTTTTCCTTTTGTATTATAATCTTTCTTGAATGTTTTCAATCTTCCAACGACTTCGTCTAAAGTCATGGTATTTAAATTTGAGTATTGTTCTATGATTGCAACAATATGTAGAAATCTGTCATGTCAGGTACCGAGTTTAACAATTTCCTCACAAGTACTATGTTTTCATACGTCAATTTAAGGCTTGCTGCCTTATTAGTAACACTAGTAATCTTATTGATGAATGAGTCTATTTTTTCATTTTCTTACATGTGTAACTTCTCAAATTCCACTTTGGGTGTTGATAGTTTTGCTTGTTGGACACGTTGTACTCTAATGTCTCTTGTTTTAAATGCTTCTGATACTACTTTTGTAGTATTGTACTTTGAGACATGTAATAGTGATCTTCTAGTAGTGTTTGATAAATATAAGCAATTGTTGTTTTATCTTTCAATGTATTATCTTGTGTTGTTGACTGTGGTTCGATCGTTTCCCACAATCCATTTGCTTCTAAAATTACTTGCATTCGAATTGCCCACATAGTATAATTTGTTGTCTTCAACATAGGGCACTGGAAATGGGATATTGATCCTATCTCCTTTGTGTTATTCTTAGAACTTTCTAGTTGTTCTTGTCCGTCTTTGCCACCAATACTTAGATTTTATAATAATCAAAGTTCTTAAAGTTCTTCTTACACACACTGGAATACTGTAGTTTGGATCCCTATTTATAATTAATGAAAAGGTGCCAAGAACGATTATGATGGTTCGGTGGTGCCTATTTGAAGAGTCACAATGCTTCATTCGCAACTCTTCAATATAAATGACATATTTAGGTATCATTCTAATTCTGTCTACACATTCTAGTAGTATACTTTATTTTATTGATAAAGATTAACTAACACTTTAGTTGTGGAGAAACTTTGACGGAAGTCGATTAATTATATAAGTTGCAGAAGTGAATTTATGGACCTAAAGGGAAGCTGCGGTATGCACATTGAATAACATATTAAGACCTGTCTTAGTTAAGTGGCGGTGTTTATGTTCTACACGCCCATTTTGTTGGGATGTATATGGGCAAGAGATACAATGATGTGTGCCATTTTTCGTGAATAAGGTCCAACACGAGAATCAAGAAATTCTGTTCCACCATCACTTTAAAAGGCTTTGATTTTCCTAGCGTTTGAACAAAACTCAATAAAGTAGAAAAAAAAATTATAAACATTAGACTTGGTTTTTAAGGGTGGTACCAAGTGAACCTTGCGTAATCATCCACCACTATAATGTAATAGAGAAACCAATTCCGTTGACATAATAAGAGTCGGTCCCAATAAATCACAATTAATTAGATCCAAGACATGCAAAGAACGATCAAAATTAACTTCAAATGATAAATGTTTGCTTTTGGAAAGTTGACAAGAAGAACAAAGATGTGGTTTTGGTATCAAGGATGTTACAGATAGATGACCTAAGGTAGCAAGTAAAGAAATAACATCAAAAGCTACGTGTCCTAGTCGATTATGCCAAAACTCAAAAGAAGCATGAAGACAATTGGACGATAGTTTCACCAAAAAAATCTATGTGACCTTGCTCAAGAACATAGTGACCACGATCAACTCGACCTCGAGCTAGGATGTCCTTGGCGAGACGGTTCTGAATAACAAAGTAGGAATCAGAAAATAAGAAATCAACAGGATGATCTTTTGTAAATTTACTAATTGAAAGAGAGTTTTGGTAAGATGGGGAACGACAAGAACATCAAGGAGTTTGATGTTTTCGGGAAGAGACCAATGGCCGATATGAAAAATAGGAATAGTATTACCATTACCAAAGGAAAGATGATGTTTTCCCGTATAGAATTTCACGACATCAAGATTTGAAGGAGAAGGTGTCATATGTGTGGTGGCTCTGGAATCAACATACCAATGCAGTGAATTTTCAGTGACTTGGCATTGCGAGTGAAAAGCGGTTCCAAGATTTGCATCAATAGATGAAGTGCGAGTGGCAAACGATACAAGACCGGGACAATGGTTTGCATAATGCCCAGTTTTTCGACATAATTGACAGTGTGGTTGTCGCCGTCCACGTCCACGTCCACGACCTCCCGAGTTAGGTCACGACTATGCGAGTAAAAACCATAGTTAGGTGATGGATTAGAGTATCGGTTTTGGCTTGTAGTAAAGGCAGTTTGAGGAATTGTGGATCCATGCAAGATTTGAGTAAAGTTCATGCACTTCAGCTTGAGAAATAAGATCGCCAAATAACGGTCGAGGCTTGATGACACGCTGAGCAGTTGTAAAGTTCTCAACCGAAGAAGCAACGCTGCATAAGGATGGTAGTCCGAAGGTTGAATAAACGATTTTCATGATGGTTCGAATGTTTGAATGATTTTGATGGTGATTTGAAAACAAAGATAGTTTGATTTTCATGGAAATAGAGATTTAAAGGTTTGAATGAACAAAGATGATGTTGTGCATCGCCATGATTTGAACGAATGTGTTGTGCATCTTCGTGGGTTGAACGACGATGAACGAAGGTGTTGTTCAACTTCGTGATTTGAAGTTTGGAATGAATGAAGGTAATTCGATGAACGCTGATGAATGAAAAAGTTGATCGATGAATGAAGGTGTTGTTGATCGCCGTTCAGCACCATTATGATGTTATGCATCGCTGTTGTTCGAAAGTGATGTTGAACGATGCATAAATGAACGACGACGGTGAATAATTAACACGATGATGATGATTAATAGTGATGAATTCATCACGAATATGTATAGATAAGCCGAGATGCATCACGACTTGAACGATGAACATGAAACACATCGACATCTCCATCATCTTTTTCGAATTTGTATAGATTTTGTTAAATTTAAAAGTGTACAAATTAAATTTAATTAGCATCTATTGTTTAATTATTTGTTAGAATATTAAAATTTTTAATATAAAATTAAAATTAATTTGGATAAATATATATTTTTTCCGAAACCACCCAAAATACCCTAGTGCGTTTAATCTTGAATTCACTGGATGCATAAGGTTTTTAAACTATTTACCATTTTGCCATTTAATCTAAACCATGCAATTTTTTGATATAATGGATGACATAGGTTCTTTTGTACCTCGATGCACAAAAGTTCTCCATTGAACCTCCCAAATATATATATATATATATATATATATATCTATATATATATATATATATATATATATATATATATATATCTGTGTGTGTGTGTGTGTGTATCTTTATCTTTACTAATATATAAAGCATTTAGATGCTTGATTTAAAAAAAGAACTTTTAGTGTATTGTGTACAACTAATTAAAGCATGATCTTGAACTTTAAGACTGCAGATATTTGATGCATTAGATACATATTATTAATGCATGAAAATTTGCCCAATATGCTGCATCTCTTCATTCCCCCATGTGAGCCAACAGCATTTTGAATTCTTGAAATCGGTGCAAATGCAGGGAGAGAACAACCAAACTCTTCTTCTCCCCTGTTCTTTCTTCATCAACACGCTTGGGTGTCACTCCAAAGGTGCCTCTCCCCTTGAATTCTTTCACACACAAAATTACGTGTTAGGGTTTATGTTACATCTCCGGTGTTCGTTTCCAAATTGCCTCTCTACGAACATGTCTCTCATACAAACAATGACCAAGCTGCCACTACCTATCTACGGTAGACTCGATTGTTCCAATAGTAGCTAAGCTCTTGATTAGTCAATTCTAATTCAAGCAGCGATCCAGCAGCATGTAAGCTTTCAATCCCACTTTTGGTGATTTCCATCTCACTCTCATGACTTGTCATTGAACCTCCAATATATATATATATATATATATATATATATATATATATATATATATATATATATATATATATATATATATATATATATATATATATATATATATATATATATATATATATATATATATATACACACATGTATATGTATATCTTTATCTTTACTAATATATAAAGCATTTAGATGCTTGATTTCAAAAACAACTTTTAGTGCATTGTGTACAACTAATTAAAGCATGATCTTGAATTTAAGACTGCAGATATTTGATGCATTAGATACAACTTATTAATGCATGAAATATTGCCCAATATGTTGCATCTCTTCATTCCCCCATGTGAGCCAACAACATTTTGAATTCTTGAAATCGGTGCAAATGCAGGGAGAGAACAACCAGACTCTTCTTCTCCCTGTTCTTTCTTCATCAACACGCTTGGGTGTCACTCCGAAGGTGCCTCTCCCCTTGAGTTCTTTCAAACACAAAAGTACGTGTTTGGGTTTAGGTTACATCTCCGGTGTTCATTTCCAAATTGCCTCTCTACGAACATGTCTCTCATACAAACAACGACCAAGCTGGCACTACCTATCTACGGTAGACTCGATTGTTCTAACAGTAGTTAAGCTCTTGATTAGTCAATTCTAATGCAAGCAGCGAACCAGCAGCATGTAAGCTTTCAATCCCACTTACTGTGATTTCCATCTCCCTCTCATGGCTTCTCAGGTTTGGTTTGTCAAAACTTGAAAAACCTAGGTTTATATTTGAGTATGTAAGCATCTACTCCACTCCCCATCTATACGCTTTCATTCGAATTCAGTGTTTGTTGAGTTGAAAAATCATGATTCATTTTTACTCTTAGTTGCCTGTCAAGCTTAGAGGTTGATCGTAGGCTTTCAACCACGATTATTAGCAACAATCAGATGATAAAGATGAAGATATTGACTGCACGATTAGAGTCATTTTGGGTAGGTGCAAATATATTTGCACAGAAAGCAGTAACAAGGCAATCAGGAAAAAAAAATCCATTTCCTTCCTCTTAAAGAACTTGTTTGTATGCAGCAGCGGTCTCCCACCAATGCCCAGCTTACAAAATTGACTCCCAGAATCAAGAATGGAGAGGGTACGTACATATCTCAATTTAGTTAATTATGCATTCTTTCTAATTCTTGATAAATTTGTAGCAGTTTGATGAAATATATATGTTTTGTTTCTTGCAGTTATTAAGAGCAACACTGGAGAATAAGATGAACGCTCAGAACGCTTCTTGAGCATCATCATTTTCCACGAAATTAATTGAGAACCGACAATCACCGAAGTTGGGGAAGGGGAAAGGAAAAGCAATAAATATATATTTTTTTCGAAACCACCCAAAATACCCTATTGCGTTTAATCTTGAATTCACTGGATGCATAAGGTTTTTAAACTATTTACCATTTTGCCATTTAATCTAAACCATGCAATTTTTTGATATAATGGATAACATAGGTTCTTTGGTACATAGATGCACAAAAGTTTGGTTCTTTGAGTATGTATATCTTTATCTTTACTAATATATAAAGCATTTAGATGTTTGATTTAAAAAAAAAAACTTTTGGTGCATTGTGTATATTTGATGCATTAGATACAACTTATTAATGCAGAAAATTTTCCCGATATGCTGCATCTCTTCATTCCCCCATGTGAGCCAACAGCATTTTGAATTCTTGAAATCGGTGCAAATGCAGGGAGAGAACAACCAAACTCTTCTTCTCCCCTGTTCTTTCTTCATCAACACGCTTGGATGTCACTCCAAAGGTGCCTCTCCCCTTGAGTTCTTTCACACACAAAATTACGTGTTAGGGTTTATGTTACATCTCCGGTGTTCGTTTCCAAATTGCCTCGCTACTAAGATGTCTCTCATACAAACAACGACCAAGCTGCCACTACCTATCTACGGTAGACTCGATTGTTCCAATAGTAGTTAAGCTCTTGATTAGTCAATTCTAAATCAAGCAGCGAACCAGCAGCATGTAAGCTTTCAATCCCACTTTTGGTGATTTCCATCTCACTCTCATGACTTCTCATTGAACCTCCCAAATATTGTCATGATCAAAATCATCACCTAAGATTAACTGGTTTGAAATTAATCAGAGTATAAACCAATAACCTTGTATTGAATCAAAGTCCAATTAAGAAGTTTGCGGAATAACACTTAATTGTTTTAAGAAACGCTTTCAAAACAAATAACACACAAACATAATCAATAATCAAAAGATCAATTGTATTGCCAAACTCAATGATTACAATCACCTCTAATCTGTTTGATTAGACGAAGAACACAGATTGTTCTTAGGGTTTTACAACCTTAGAGGCTTATGAAAACTTAATCAGAAAAGCAATTACAACTGAATAAACTTGTGCGTGCAGACTTACAATAGAAAAACCTATTCTATGTATATAGACTGCTTTCTGATTTGTTTCCTTGAGAAACTATGATTTCTCTGATAGTAGATATGCTTAAATCATCAAATATATTTTTTCCTTAATATCAACACTTTCTGTTTATTGAGCTGTTGAGCAGCTTGAAGTCTATTTGTTGAGCAGCTTGAGTTTTAACACTGGCAGGTTGAACTTTTGAACTAGCAGCTCGAACTTCTTTAACTAATAGCTTGAACTTTGTAATTACACAAAAAATCTACTAACAGTTTGAGAAATCTAACTAACAGCTTGACATACTTAGAATATTTCCTAACAATCTCCCCCTAACTTAAATTCTTTACACAAGACTTTAAGTTTCTATACAAATAAGGAAATAAAACAAAGTAAAACTGTTATCTACAAACTAAGGCATCCAAAAACTTACAATTGTGAAAGTTTCTGATTAACTGCCTTCAAAAATTCTCTTTTCAATTCTTCTCTATCACAGTATGTCTTCACTAAGCTCATTTGTACCAACCATGCTCTTGGAAGATCAAAAAATTCAAAATCGAACACCATGCTGGACTCTGGATCAAAATTGGCAATCTTCATCTCCTTGGCATCTTCTATATCTTTCCTGATGGACTCTGGATCAAAAATACTCTTTAAATCCTTTATAGCCTGCTTGACCTGGGGAAGTGAAGACCTAACTTGACTCACGGATCTAATATGGTGCATTCTGGTAAGCTCATCCCTGGTCATCCCTTGAACTATGTGCATTATACTCTTATATTCTTCCTCAGGACCAGCTTCTCTTCTGACTACAAAATGATATTTTAAGTCAATGTTATCCATTGACTTAGCATACCAGTATGTAATAGTAGGTTTTGAGAAGTCATGCTGGTCGAGGGTCTTTTCAATCTCCATCACCTTCTGAAGCTGATGCTCAAATAACACCTTTTTCACCTGATCAAGCTTTTCCTGTGAAATTGCTTCTGATTGAGAATTAGTTGCAGCAGCTTGAACAAAAGGAGCAGGATCACTAACACCAGCTTGATTTTCACTTACACCAGCTTGAACTGGTTCTTGTTGGCTTTGGACATGATGGGAGACTTTGGCTATTTTTCATTTTTCCATTTCTTTGTCATGAAGTTCCTGCAGCCAATCTGTGCTCCATGACTAAGACAACTTCTTTGAAATCCCAACTGAATACGCAAAATTGATCAAAAACCATCTGTGCTCTGCCTTTGAATGCCCTGTTGGCATTTTCCTTTTCTTCTCATTCTGTTTAACCACAAACCGACTTAGGTCATCACCTAAGGTTTCATCATCTTGCATTGGGGCATGGGTTTGCTAGTCTAGAAGTTCATCAAGTTCTTCTTCTAACTGTCTGGCAAATTCAGCATCATGAGCAACGTGGGCATCTCTAGATGAAACTTTATGCTTTGGAGATTCTTTGAGGATGCCCTTGCCCTTATCTTTGGTTGCAGAAGTTGTTGCTTGGACTGTACTGACAAGAGCTTGACTGCCTTCTCGGATAACAACTCCAGTTGTTCTTATGGGGGCAGCTTGAGTTTCTAGGGTAACAGCTTGAGTAGTTGTTGGGACTGTTAGCCTAGAGTCTTGGACTGTTGGAGTAGAAGCTGGAGCTGCTTGGACTGAACTAGGGATCTCCTGATTCTCCCCCTTTTTGGATGCATTGGTTTGGTCAGGATGACCTACAACCTTTGCCATTAGGGTTCGAATCATCTTCTCAAGTTGAATGATTTTATTTCCACAGAGGGTGAACCCTTTATGAAAGCAATCCATTCTCTGATTCTGAGCTGTTACTGTCTGTTGAAGTGCTCTGATTTGTGCCCCCTGTGCAGCAATAATGGATTGATAGTATTTCAATATTGCCACAACAGGTTTCAGCTGAGGATCCGTTAATAGCATAAGTTGCAGACTAGCCTCAAGATCAGCAAAAGTGTGTAGTGTTTGTGATCTATCACTGGCAGGAATTCAAGAAGTAGAAACCTCTGGGCCCCTCTGTTCTTGGTTCTGGGGACTTCCAGAAGGTGGTTGCACACCCTCTGTTGCCATGGGTGTGGTCTTAATGATGTTGAGGATGGAAGTGTCCTCAGTGGGTGCCCTTTGGATATTCTGTGCAGAAGTGTCCTCCTGCACAGGGATATTTGGCTCTTGTATTTGGGCTGAGGAGGAAGGAGCTACTGAAACCCTTTTTCTTTTGTATAGTAGTAGTGGGGACGTGGGTTTGATAGAAGGATCAGATGGATTATTTGTATCATGAGGAGTGGGTTGGGGTCCTGGGGGTGAAGCAGTGATGTTAGGCAGAGCCTGCTCAGGACCGTCTCCTCTGTTTAGTGGATTGATGCCCATCATTGCAGAGGGCAATGGGACATCAACACTCAAAAAATTGGCACTTGTTTTTAGAAGACGTTTTATTGTTGGTAAAGAGTGCCTATGGGAAACATGAATCCTTTTATGTACATTGAAATTACTGCAAGTTCCTGCAATAACTTCAGCCAAAAATCTAGGATACATCAAAAATTTCCCATGCTTTAGGGCATGATGCCTTAACATACCCTGAAAAATCATATTAGAAAAATTGAATTGTTGGCCTGTAGATAAACACACTAAGGCAGTGGCTATGTTTGAAGAAAATTCTGACCAACCAGTTCTTTTGGGGCTTATGCATTGTTGGATAATATGTACAAGATACTTCCACTTAGGGGCAAAATGAGTTTTAAAGAAAGTATATGAATCAGTAGGGCCTCTATACCCTATAGCAAAAAGGCCTTCATGTAAGGCAGTGAGAGATAGATCATTTATACCTGTGGCATCTTGAAGATGCAAGTGTTGGCGTATGAGATCCTCAGTGATGGTGACAGTGGTTCCATCGATCTTGGATGTCAAAGAAGTGACTCCATTAATGGTTTGAACAGAGGCATGTTTCCAAAATTGCTCTATACGAGATATGTAGATTGTGGGGTTTATGGTGAGAGCATGATGAATGTGGGAACTTCGAAGGAAGTCCATCATATCATGGAATGGTTGAAGGTCAGAGTGTTTGACAGAATAGGGAAGACAGTTATGTTCTTTGACAAACTCCATCGACGATCAATCAGTGATTTAGGGTTTCAGAGAAGTGTGTGTGAATCGCTCAGAGAGAAAAGAAAGGTCTTGGAAGATATTTTGCAACTGGTAGTTACAATTGAACGAAACTGGGACCTTTAAAGGTTTGGGGGTTTTGAAAATATCTAATCCCGCGCACACACTTATGGAAGTTACCAAATAACCCTGCACACTTTCACAGATCAAGTGAAACAACTAGCAGTCCGAGAAAATGAACTAGCAGCTTGAGAAAAGACTCAAGCTGTTAGTTGAAAAGTAAGCATATTTGAATGAAACAGTGTCTCCCCCTTAAACAAGCATATGAAATAAACATATTTTTCATAAAATAAGAGAGAATGATGAAAAACAAATTAATCCATATTAACCATGCCAATATTTGATACTAGGAATGTGAATCTTCCTACATCAAAAGGTTTTGTAAAGAGATCAGCTAACTGATCATCAGTATGAATTTTGGTAACTTGGATTAATTTCTTCTCATTACAGTCCCTTATAAAATGAAATCTGATGTCTATATGCTTGGTTTTGGGAAATTTCACTGGATTTTGTACAATGCTTATTGCACTTGAGTTGTCAATGTAAATAGGAGTGGATAGGAAATTCATACCATAGTCTCTCAGTTGATTCTGAATGCATATCACTTGGGAACAGCAGCTTGCAGCTGCTACATACTCTGCTTCTGTGGATGAGGTGGAGACAGTTGTTTGCTTTTTACACTGCCAAGAGACCAGTCTTGCTCCTAGATATTGACATCCACCAGTTGTGGACTTTCTGTCAATATTGCATCCTCCATAATCAGTGTCAGAATAGGCTGTTAGTTCAAGAGGAGAGTCTTTAGGATACCAAAGGCCCAAATGTGGTTGGCCTTTGAGATATCTAAAGATTCTCTTAACAGCAAATAGGTGTGAGTCCTTTGGAGCACATTGAAACCTGGCACAAACACAAACAGCAAACGTAATATCAGGTCTAGAAGATGTTAGGTACATAAGTGAACCTATCAAGGATCTGTATATATGAATGTCCACATCTACTCCATCTTTGTCTGCATCAAGCTGCTTGTGAGTGTGTCCATTGGAGTACTAGCAACTTTGGTATCTTTGTAACCAAACTTTTCCAGTATGTCTTTAACATACTTGGATTGACTTATAAAAAGTCCAGTAGGCTTCTGCTTGACCTGCAATCCTAGAAAGAAGTTGAGTTCCCCCATGGAACTCATTTGAAACTTTTTGTGCATCAATGCCTTAAACTCTTTGCACAGACTGTCATTGGTAGACCCAAAGATAATATCATCAACATAGATTTGAACAAGCAGAATCTCAGATTTGATGGACTTTGTGAACAATGTTTTGTCCAGAGTACCTCTTTTGAATCCATTCTGTAGAAGGTATGATGACAGAGTGTCATACCATGCTCTAGGAGCTTGGTGGAGTCCATATAGGGCTTTGTCTAATTTGTAGAATCTGTCTGGATACTTGTAGTCTTTAAATACAGGAGGTTGACACACATAGACCTCTTCTTCAATTGTGCCATACAGGAAAGCAGACTTCACATCCATTTGATACACTTTAAACCCTTTGAAGCTTGCATAGGCTAGGACTAGTCTGATGGCTTAAATTCTTGCCACTGGAGCAAAAACATCATCTTAGTCTATTTCTTCTTCTTGAGTGTAACCCTGTGCTACCAGTCTTGCTTTGTTCTTGATGACTATCCCTCTCTCATCTTTCTTGTTTCTGAACACCCATCTTGTACCAATTGCTCTCTTTCCTTTAGGAAGATCAACTAGAGTCCATACATTCAGAATCTTGAATTGTAGTAGTTCTTCCTGCATTGCCTCAATCCAAGATGGATCTTTCAAAGCCTCTGATGCCTTTTTAGGTTCTAACTGTGACATGAAATAGGCATGTTCAAAGGCAGCTAGACTGAATTCTGGATATGCTGATTCAGCATCAGTAGACTCTTTGGGTACCATTGTCCTTGTCTGCACAGGAGTGCGTGGATCACCCATTATCTGATTGAGAGGATGATACTTGTGAACTCTGAGTGTTGGCTCTCTATCTGTCTAAAGAGAAGTTCCTAGATTTGTATCATGTCCATCAGGACCACTTGATGGTTCAGCTTCAGGAAAAGCTTGACTGGAATCTGGGAGTGTTTCCCTTTGTGATGGAGCTGTTTCCTCAGGACTTGGGATTGGCACTTCATATTTGGATTTGAATCATGTTGAGCATCCAGTACCCCTGGTCGGTCACAAGATAGAAGTGGTATAACTGTATACTCATCCCATTGACCGGAATCTTCAACAGTCTGAAACTTTGTGCCAACAGCTTGAACATTTGTGCTACCAGCATGAGAATTTGTGTTGGCAGCTTCAACCCTGTTTTCATCAGTTTCTGAAGTATACTCAACAAAGCTCAGAGAATTAGATAGTGAGTCTAAATCAAACAACCAATCAGGACCAGTGCCTTTGACATTTGCAGTGTTTTCATTAAATTCAACATTGGCACTTTCTTCAATGGTTTTAGACACACTGTTATCTACCCTATAGGCTTTGCTTTGAGTGGAGTATCCTACAAAGAATCCTTCTTCAGCCTTACTTTCAAACTTTCCTAAGTGTGTCTTAGTGTGAAGAATGGTGCATGAACAGCCAAAGGATTTTAGAAAGGCTATTAAGGGAACTCTATTATGGAATAAATCATATGGAGTTTTCCCTTGTGTTTGAACAACCTATACCCTATTTAGAACATAACAAGCTGTATTGACTGCTTCTGCCCAAAAGGTCATTGGCAATTTGTAATCAGCTAGCATGGTTCTAGCAGCCTCAATTAAAGTTATGTTCGTTCTTTCAGCTACACCATTTTGTTGTGGTGTTCTTGGTGCACTGTATTGCCTAGCAATACCTTTAGACTCATAGAAACTGTTTAGGATATGGTTTTTAAATTTAGTTCCATTGTCTGACCTTATCACCTTAACTTTTAAGTTGGATTGGTTTTCTATCTTAAGAATAAATGATTTAACTAGCTCAGCAGTTTCATCTTTAGTCCTAAGAAAGTATACCATTGTGAATCTGGTGAAATCATCAACAATGACTAAACAGTAAGCTCTTTTATTCAAACTCAAAACAGATGTTGGACCAAAGAGATCCATATGAATAACATGAAGAGCAGATGAGATTGAATTTACTTCTTTGGCCTTAAGAGAAGATTTGTGTTGCTTGCCTTTAAGACATGCTACACAATGATCATCACAGATGAACTCCTTTTGTGGTAAACCTCTTACCAAATTCTTTTTGACTAGAACATTCATAGATTTGAAGTTCATGTGACACATCCTTCTGTGCCAAAGAGCAGACTCATTTGATGATGCTTTGGATATCAAACAGCTTAAAGTACTTGATTTGGATAAAAGATCTGTGTCCAAACAGTAGACATTGTCCTTTCTTGGTGTTCTAAGTATAACAAGATTTTCAGGAATCTTAAAATCTTTTGAAAGAACAATGCACTCAGAATCTGTGAAGACAACAATATTTTGTTTATCACAGATTTGAGACACACTTAATAAATTGTACTTCAGCTGTTCAACATACAAAACATCATTGAAAAGCATATTGCCTAATTTGACATTACCTTTACCTGTGACCTTACCTCCCTTGGATTTCCCTCCAAATGCAACAAAACCTCCTTCAAAGCCTTTGAAATTTGACAAGCATTCAGAATTGCCTGTCATGTGCCTAGAGCAGCCACTATCCAAATGCCATCTTGTTTTATGTTGTGACCTGTGGTTGCCCTGCACAAATAAAAGCTTAGTTAGTAGTGGAGTAAACCCAAACCAAGTTGGTTTTAGGTTGTCCTTGTGCATTGACGTAACTAAACACTGTTTGTGACTTTTTATACTTAGTGAGATCCACTGGTGGATTCTGTGAAGAATATTTAGTTATGACATGAGGAATCCAGGTGTTCTTTCCAACCTTTGCTTTAACAGTCTCAGATGCTCCATTACCAGTCCCAGTTTTAAGCCTAGCAGTTTGAACTGAGTGTTTAGTGCTAACAGCTTCAGAATTTGCACTACCAGTTCCAACTTTAGGCTGAGCAGTTTCAACATTAGTATCAACAGTTTGATCTGGTTTTTTGCTTTCAACACACCATATCTGTTTAAAAACGGATTTGGGTTTTGTCAAAACTTGTTTTTGGTGTGTGGACTGTTTTTTATTGTCCTTTAAGAATCTGTGATCAACTGTATTCTTTGGAACTGGTGTAACAGGTGGTTTGACCTTAAGATTTTATGTGTTTTTAACAAATGCCTATTTTTGAACCACAGTCTGTTTTGCAACAGATGGTTTGTACAAGCAATGTCTGGCCAAATGGTTTTTCCTGCCACAATGGAAACATCTTTTGACTGTTTTGATTGGAGAACCAGTTTTATCAGACCATAACTGGTTCTTGTTCCTTTGATTTCCCCTTAGCTGCTGTTGTTTGGGAAACTTTTGGGCACCATGCTTTTGGCATGTGCAGATTGGAACAGTCTTACCCCTTTTATTACCTTCTGAGGAAGATGCAGTGTTACAGTTAGAAGGTACAAAAATATGGGGAGCGGCATGGCATACACTCATCTTCTCTTTTCCTTTCTTACTGGGGTTTGGGGCTGCTATAGGTGCACTCATTGTTTTGTGTTCTTTCTCAACTTCTTTGCACTCATACTCTTCATTTTGAATCAGATCTTCTTTAGATTCAGGACTGTTTTCAAGGATAGGATCCACAGTGATCATAGACTCATCTAATGGTTCATTAACAAGTCTATCAGCAACTTCACTCATGGGATGAATGTATTTGTTGTTGTATGGAGGTGGAGTGGCTCTGTATCCTATACCTTCTTTGGGATTGAACTGAGATTTTACCTATCTTAAATTGAACTTCCATTAGGTGTTCCTGCTTTTGATTTGCCAATTTGAAGTTTCCTAGATCTATATTGACAGATTCTAGTTCCTTATTAGCTTCTAACACCTTTTGGACTTGATCAAACTCTGGCTCACCTGGAAAGTCATTTTTTTATTATTGGCCCAGGATAGAAGCAGATGTCCAACGGTGATGGGGTGTGTGTGCTCTATGCAGCACGTCGAAGCCGTCCAACAGGAAGTTGGGGCTTTATCAGCCCAATACCTTCAGCCTCATCAAATTTCTTATTTAGGGACTCTATTTTCTTATTCAGCTCCTTTTTCTCCCACTCATGATATGTTCTATCATATCCCATTTGAATCTCATTATCCTTATAGTCATTGATTTGTTTTTCAAGATCTTCTATGGCCTGCATATACTCATATCTCCTTTCTTCCATCTTAGCTAGAGTTTTGCACATGCTCTCATTATGATCTCTGTACTTTTTAACCATATTTTTGCATGTTTGAGAGCAGAGTTTAGCATTTACCTCAGATGGTAGTTCAGTGGAGGTGACATTAGATGTTTCTGCTAAGAGAGGTTGATTTTGAAACTCTTCCTCTGTCTGATCACTCCAGTCAAACACATTGTCTTCTTGAGAGACAAGTGCTTGTGATGATGAAGCTTGAGTTGGTTGCTGGGGTCTTGGTGGCTGTTGACCTTGGCATCTGCATTCTCTGGCAAAGTGGCCAAGCTTGTGACATTTAAAGCATTCATCTTTGGATTTATCAAATGCTGGTTTCCTTTCTAGTCTGGCTTGAAAGTTGGATCTGCCAGTTCTTTTTAGAAACCTTTTAGCCCTCATAGTCAACATTGCATGCTGCCATTTCAAGTCCATCTCTTCTAGATCATCTGGATGGATCTGTTCTAAATCTTCAGCATTTAGAGCAAACAGTCCATCATTAGCAACAAAAGCTTCATAATGAGCTTCAGTAGAGTTACCATCAGCACCTGAAAAGGAATCACAGATTTATCGGATAATGCTGATGACAGTAGAGCAGTGTTATGATTATAAGAAAAGGATTTCTTTTTAGTTTCAATCTCAGTTTCAAACACTCTCAGACTGTTGTAAAGATCATCCAACTCTATTTCATCAAGAGTGTCTTTGGTTCTCCATTGGGCAGCATAGACTGTCCACTCTTCACCAAGAGATCTAAGAAATTTTCTGTTTACTTCATCTTGATCCAAGCAGACTTTGGCACTCTCCAATTCAGCTATCAGTTTGTTAAACCTGTCAAAAATTTGAGTAAGGTTTTCATTCTTGCCACCAGAAAAGTTCTCATACTGTTGTTTCAAAAGATCCTTTTGATGTCTCTTGGTGCTAGCATTGCCAGCAAATCTTTTCTCTAAAGCAATCCAAAGAGAATGAACAGTGTAAAACTTTTTAAACTGGTGTTGATAAGCATTAGAAATGGCTATCTGTTAAAGTGTAAGAGCTTTCACTTCATTCATTCTAGCCTTTCTTTCAAGTTCAGTTTTTGGAGGAGTTTTTATGGGTTTGCCCTCAGCATCAAGTTCAGGATCAACTACAGGAGGAAATTCAACAGCTTCCCATATGGCATAATCAATAAATTGGATGTGCTGTTGAATCCTGAGTTTCCACATCTCAAACTCTGTAGGTTTGAGCATAGGCACTTTGAGCCCTTGCCCAGATCCACTACTGCTATTATCAAATTTCATTGCAGAAAGTTAAAAAAAAATTTAAAAGAAAGCTTCTGACTTTGAAAACAAAGATTAACTGGTTTGAAATTAATCAGAGTATAAACCAATAACCTTGTATTGAATCAAAGTCCAATTAAGAAGTTTGTGGAATAACACTTAATTGTTTTAAGAAAAGCTTTCAAAACAAATAACACACAAACATAATCAATAATCAAAAGATCAGTTGTATTGCCAAACTCAATGATTACAATCACCTCTAGTCTGTTTGATTAGACGAAGAACACAGATTGTTCTTAGGGTTTACAACCTTAGAGGCTTATGAAAACTTAATCAGAATAGCAATTACAACTGAATAAACTTGTACGTGCATACTTACAACAGAAAAACCTATTCTATGTATATATACTGCTTTCTGGTTTGTTTCCTTGAGAAACTCTGATTTCTCAGATAGTAGATATGCTTGAATCTTCAAATATATCTTTTCCTGAATATCAGCACTTTCTGTTTATTGAGCTGCTGAGCAGCTTCAAGTCTATTTGTTGAGCAGCTTGAGTTTTAAAATTGGCAAACTTGAACTTTTGAACTAGCAGCTTGAACTTCTTCAACTAACAGCTTGAACTTTGTAATTACACAGAAAATCTACTAACAGTTTGAGAAATCTAACTAACAGCTTGACATACTTAGAATATTTCCTAACAAATATATATATATATATATATATATATATATATATATATATATATATATATATATATATATATATATATATATATATACACACACATATCTATATATACACATATCTATACACACTCACACACACACACACACACACATATATATATATATATATATATATATATATATATATATATACACGTGTATATGTATATCTTTATCTTTACTAATATATAAAGCATTTAGATGCTTGATTTCAAAAACAACTTTTAGTGCATTATGTACAACTAACTAAAGCATGATCTTGAATTTTAAGACTGCAGATATTTGATGCATTAGACACAACTTATTAATGCATGAAAATTTGCCCAATATGTTGCATCTCTTTATTCCCCCATGTGAGCCAACAGCATTTTGAATTCTTGATATCAGTGCAAATGCTGGGAGAGAACAACCAGACTCTTCTTCTCCCTATTCTTTCTCCATCAACACGCTTGGGTGTCACTCCAAAGGTGCCTCTCCCCTTGAGTTCTTTCACACACAAAATTACGTGTTAGGGTTTATGTTACATCTCCGGTGTTCGTTTCCAAATTGCCTCTCTACGAACATGTCTCTCATACAAACAACGACCAAGCTGCCACTACCTATCTACAGTAGACTCGATTGTTCCAACAGTAGTTAAGCTCTTAATTAGTCAATTCTAATGCAAGCAGCGAACCAGCAGTATGTAAGCTTTCAATCCCACTTTCTGTGATTTCCATCTCACTCTCATGGCTTCTCAGGTTTGGTTTGTTTAAAACTTGAAAAACCTAGGTTTATGTTTGAGTCTGTAAGCATCTACTCCACTCCCCATCTCTATGCTTTCATTCGAATTCAGTGTTTGTTGAGTTGAAAAATCATGATTCATTTTTACTCTTAATTGCCTGTCAAGCTTAGAGGTTGATCGTAGGCTTTCAACCACGATTATTAGCAACAATCAGATGATAAAGACGAAGATTTTGACTGCATGATTACAGTCATTTTGGGTAGGTGCAAATATATTTGAACAGAAAGCAGTAACAAGGCAATCGGGAAAATAAATCCATTTCCCTCCTCTTAAAGAACTTGTTTGTATGCAGCATCGGTTTCCCACCAATGCCCAGCTTACAAAATTGACTCCCAGAATCTAGAATGGAGAGGGTACGTACATATCTCAATTTAGTTAAGTATGTGTTCTTTCTAATTCTTGATAAATTTGTAGCAGTTTAATGAAATATATATGTTTTGTTTCTTGCAGTTATTAAGAGCAACACTGGAGAATAAGCTGAACGCTCAGAACGCTTCTTGAGCATCATCATTTTCCACGAAATTAATTGAGAACCGACAATCACCCAAGTTGGGGAAGGGGAAAGGAAAAGCAATAGAAATTGGCTCGAGAGATGGCAACTCTAAATGGGTCAAAACTGATTCTGAATGTAGGTTAAGTTGAATAACTTCCTAGTTTGAAACTTATTTAAGAAATTGGCTCGAGAGATGGCATTTAAACATGACGAGATGAATTACAAGTATTTCAATTGTGTTCTTGGTGAGTGTGATTCTCTTTTATAATATTGAAACTTACTTAAGTACTCGACTGAAATAATGTGGTTTGTGAATATAAGTTCAGGGTCATCGATTGATTGGGCAATCAGATTTTGACAGTGAGAAACGAAAGTGATTATAACGTACATGAAGAATGATGTGCAATCAACTAACTGGGAGAAAGGATCAGTTCTTGGTAACAGGTGAGTTTATAGCTGATTGTGAAGCTTTTACTTGATAGTTTATGTAGTTGGGATCGATACCTTAGTCAAGGGTTTCTATCACGATATGCACAACCATTTGCAACCATTTTGCCTATATCCATTTTCCAATGCTCCAACTTTACTCATTTGCAATCTAACTTTCTTATAAGTAAGAAGATTCTCAGGATGATTCGCTTTGCTGATTCGCTTCTTGGTTGATGATAAATATATATGCTTGGATATGGATGGGTTGGTCTTTCTCAAAAGTTTTTAGTTGGTTCACCATATATTTTGTTACCAAGAGAACTTGGTCTTTCTTGGAGATGAAGTTTATCAGCAAAATGTTTACCAGGATGAAGGACCATTTATAAGTTCCAGAAAGGTATATATTCACGCTATAAAGTTATAGTTTGACATTTGAGATCAAACAAACTAATTTTACTTCGAAGTTTAAGTTGGTTCTTGAAAATGATGATGGATAAATGTTATAAATGTTGAAACTACATAATGCGTACTGCAGTCAAAAAATGATGGTGTTAAATTTGTATCACATGCCATGTGGATTTTTAATTTTAAAGGTAATATGACCACGAAGGTCATTTTCCACTTTCTGCTTCAAATGGAATGTGTTGGGATATTGTGGAGAATGTTTAATGTGCTGTCTTTTTTTTTTCTTTTTCTTTTTTTTTTGCACTTGAAGGTATTGCTTGACATGGGACCTCCAATTAGCAAGGAGCTCCAGCTTATTTCTTTCCACGCTGTGTCTAAAGGATTCTTAGGTGAATGTGGACAACGTGGTGGATACTTTGTGATGACAGACATCCCTCTCCCTAGGTTGTTTGTCCATTCGTCTTGGGTGTTTGTTATCAACTAACCTCTGAAATAGTTTCTTGTTTGATTGTTGTTTTAATTTTGTATTACAACAATGGAAATTCTAAACTATTTGAATGCAGTTTGTTTGAATGGAAAATAAACAATGGTATTGTTTATTTTACTTCAACAAAATATAATTACAGATTATTTTAAAATATTTGAAAATGATTGGGTAGACTAATGTCTGTAATTTACTTTTCAAATATTACATTATATAACAAAAAAATACATAGTACCATGGTGAAGAATATATTTAACTAAAATTTCTTAATATTTGTCTACAAATGACATGTTTACATGCAAGCGTAAAGATAATAATAATTGTATGTCCATATGAAAGTAACATATCACCAATGACAATCTTCTTTTAAAAAAATAGTATACTATTAAACAAATATGTAATCACATCGAAACTATTTGCCACCGCCGCTTTGCGCGGGTACACCAGTAGTATATATATTTTTATATATAGGGATGAGATACATTGTGAACACTTTATTCGTTGTAAACATTGTGAACAAAAAAAAAAGACATATAAGCATTCATACATATTCATCAAGTGTTTGTAACAAGATTCATATGATTCAAAGGGTTCATATTCAAAAGGTTTATAACAGTATTTATAACAAGATTCGTAGGATTCAACAAGATTCATATGATCCGACAAATTCATAGGATTCAACAAAATTCCTAGGATCCAACAAGATTTATAGGTTAATAGAAGGGTTAGATTCATAAGATTCAAAGTCATTTTGATTGTTCACAGTTTTCACAACGAATAAAGTGTTCACAAAATATCCTTTGTCTATATATAAATATATAAATATAAATAAATAAATAAATAAATATATATATATATATATATATATATATATATATATATATATATATATATATATATATATATATATATATATATATATATATATATATATATATATATTGTCCACATGAAGTACAACTTTTTCTTTAACCCCTCTTTCATTAATAGTTACATGATCGTTTCTCATACTCCCTCCCTTTAGTATGACCCGTGCATAATATATATGTGAATTACCGCTGACTTGAACAGGAGTGTAACATCCGGCAGTAAACCAGGTTAGCGACTATGACCTAATCAGTATTTACTAGCCAATTATAACCTAATCAGTGGTCATTAGAAATTAATCAAAGTGATTAACAAGGCTCATGAAGAAATTCAACTCAATTAGAATCAAATTCATCGGTGCGATGAATCGGGAAATCAATTAATCCGGTCGATTTACGATATGAAGGATTAATTCAACTAAGTACATAATTAAATTATGATTAGTGACACTAATCATACACTAATACAATTACTTAACATTAATTATGCAAGACTAAAACAATTCATTAAAACAATGAATCCGAAGGTATTTATGAATTTACATAAAAAGGGAAATACAAGAATACATTCTAAATACTTTTATACAAAAAAATAAAAACCAAAATACATCATTTTTATACCATAAAAATCAGCCAACACAAAAGAGGAACACACTTTTGTGTCTCCTTTGACTTTCATTAAAAATATTGAAAAGAATTCCTCACTTTTTCTACTTTTCCAACATGTTGGTAAAGTGTTAAACACCACCTTTTCTTTCATCATTTGCAAGACTAATTCTATTCTATAAATAGATGACTCATTTCTCATTTCATTCACACCATGAAAGGTCAAAATCCTCTCATCTTTTCTCTCAAAAAAAAAAAAAAAAAAAAAAAAAACAGGCCAAGAACACCAAAGTTGCATCTTTTTGTTTCTTCAAGTGTTTCTTTGGTGCAACAATTCAAGAACTCAACTCCTACTCATTTGCATTCTTTAAATACATCAAAGTAAGTAAAACTTATCTTATTACTTCTTTAATTTAAGTTGTTACATGTCTTGCATAATATATATAATCACCAACAACAACAAGTTTCATAAAAACTCAAGTTTATAAATCACTAGTTTTGTTTTTAAGTTGTTTTCTTCAAATGTGTTTATAAATATATAAACACATCATATAAGTATAAATATTATGAAAACAAGCGATATATATGTGTTTTATAACTTTTATACAAGTAGTCTTTGAATAAACAACAAGAATCACTAGTTATTTCAAGTTTATAAACTACGGATTTTCGGCAGAAAACTTACATCGACTTTGAAAAATCATAATCAATTCATAACTTAACGAAATGAGTTGATTCTTGTCTCAAAAGTTAGATCTATGTCTTAACTATAAATCTGGAAGTTTTCATAATTTATTTTGGAGTTTAAGACCCCCAGAAATTATTTGGGAAACCGAAAGTTTGACAGCTCAAAAATGACCAACATAGGGTTTTCAACAAGCTTTTTCCCCAACCTAAACATCTCGAAAAATGGCCTTTCTTGACTTTAAAAATTCTTTGTATATAGTAGTTTAATGTCCAAGAAAACCAAAGCCTAAATCGTTTTGGAGCTTGGTCAAAAACAGCCTCAAAGTAGGCCGAAAAACCTTCGAAAAGCTGGAAAATTATATATATAAACTTGACGTTTTAAGTGGGTTTTATTTATAAACTTGTAATGTTGGGTGATTTAAAACATAAGAACATTTGTACATACATATTATCACATATGGGAGTTATTAAATCCCTTATATCATTTAGGACTCGGTTAAACGCGTCCGGTGTCATCACTCATCAACAACGAAAATTGTCATTTTTACGATCATTTTGACATCAACATGCGGTGAGTCTTCATTGCCCCTATTTTCACTATCTATTGGGGTGGAAATACATGCACTGTTTTCATATGGACATCAAAACTGTTTATTTCTTATATGTATTACATGTTTGGATCCATCAGCCCTCAAATCATGAACCATTAATTGCATTTATTTGTAAGCACGAATATATTGTGGATAGATCTATCGGGAGTCATGTCCCCCATTCGGGTTAGTGCGGCTCGACTAACAGCGGGTGCATATATATTCAACACACGGTATTACGTATGGGAATACTGCACAGGGCAAACTCATTTAATTATGCTTCGATTGCATGATGGTTTATGTAATACATACACGGAATTTATGATTTATAAATTCAACTCATTTGATAACGTCCATACAACTGGTCTTTTCATGTAAACTTATGAGCTGACCAACAATTTGTTAACATATCTTATCATATATTTTCAGGTGATTAAGGCATGCACATTTATCCGAAGCATTCCAAGGCTTCCGTTCATTTTGGAGTCGCATCATTTTCAAACTCGGAGATTTATTTGCATCTTTCCTGATAAACTAAATTGTGTATTTAAATCTTGGTATTTTAAGAACTACTTACGCTGTATTTTGGTTACGTAAAACAATATCTATGTTTGAAGTTAAATAAATGTATTTTTGAAAAACGTCCATATAGTGGTGGTTCGTTATGATTATGGTTACGCTTCAGCGACGTCACGCTTCATTGTCAACCGGGGTAACGGGGTGTTACAAGGAGGTTGTTCTGGGGCTCGCGCCCTCGGTCCACTTCTAAAGATCTGTTACATGTTTACAGCTTAGATCCATACCGAGGAGTACAACTAGCAGCCGAACTTCAAGTCCAGATTTACTTGTTGGATTTACGACTAAACATGGGTGCCATCCGTGGGACCATGACTAAAATGTATAGTCCTTTGTTTTCTAGCAGATGAAGGGACAGTGAAGGAAGAATATAAACGTCATTCGTGCCAAGAAATAAATATAGAAATTTATCGTGCTGACAAAGCTTTGTTCTCTTCATTCTCTAAAAAACTTTTTCGTGATTTCAAAACGTTTCTCATGCCTCACCAATGGTTCCTTAAAGCTCGTGCATTAAAAACCAAGTGGCCCCATTCACAACCTAGATAGCTCATGACTTTTATGTTCCGCATTTTAAGTGCTTATTAGCTCTCTCTCTTACCTCCTTGGTTGGATGAGAGTCAAGCAATTATCATGAAGGTAAAAGTATAGCATGAATATTCATTTATCTGAATTTCTTTGGTCCATAAAGATGATATCAACGGTAAATTGACAGGTGAAAATGGAGGCTACATGAGGTACAAGCAATAGTTAATTATACACCTAGTGTTAGCACCTTTAATGCTTTATATGTGTTTGCTTTTTTTAAAAATAACTAGACATAATTTAAAGAGGCGTTGAGATGTTGTACAATACAATTTGGTTATGCGTTGCGAGAGTGAAAGTCAAGAGACATGGGGAAGATAAAAATAAGTAGGGTAAATTACAATTTTCGTACTTGTGGTTATATGAAAATTATGGACCCCGTCCTTTTCACGTCAAAACTACAATTATAGTACCTATGGTTAGCTCTTTGTATTGGTTTTAGTCTTGTGTCCAACCATTTTTTTAAAACTGACCAATTTACCCTTAATAGTATAATAAAAATAGGTAACGAACTTTCTTTTTACATAAAATTAAACAATAAAAATCAAAACATCCAAATTTCTTTTTAATTTTCTAATTATTATCTTTTTGGGTTTTAGAATATAGCCACCATTTTACCCTTTGAGGCTCTTTGATTGTCGCCTACCCCCTTCTCTCTCTCTCTCTCTCTCTCGAAGCCACCATCACAACCACTACTTGATCCAGGATGGGAGAGAAACCTCGGGTTCGGATAAGGGTTTGCATTGTATGAGCTATGAAATCTGCTCGTCCAGATTTCCATGAGTGTTTGAAGCTAGCTCCACACTCATCTTGCTATATGTGTATGTATATTTCTGTGCATATATATAGACACACACACACACACACAAAGATGGTGATTCAAATAATACAATCTTTCGATCGACTGAAATGATAAGAATCCGAAGAGAATTCGAATATTGAGAGTATGGAGGGAGTGACGATGGTGATATCGATGAACACGAAGAAGAAGAAAACCCTCCTCGGAAACCGTCGGGATCGATTTTAACGATTCTTGTTTTGCTTTTCATGTAGCGAACCTTTATATTTTTATGTACTAACATTTTGGACTCTTTCTCTTTGAAATCTATGCTTGAATTATTAGACAGAATATGGTCTTTATTGTTATATAGTTTGTGATTATTAGTTTCCTTGTAATCCTTATGTAATTTAGGTAGTTGGTTACATATATAGGTAAATTAACAGTGACTATCATTAAATCAAGATGTTAAGAAAATCATAAGGATTTTCCTTTCAAAACAGAAACAATTTCATTGGTGTGATGCGATGAAACGATAAAGAATTAATTTGATCAACTTGTGACGTGATAAATTAAATTAACTAAGTTGCATGATAAATTTAGAATAAATAACATTCATTATGCATTAACAATTCAAAAAACTTTAATTATGCGAGAGAAAAATATTTTTATTAAACTAGTGTATTCAATTCAACAAATATATATAGAAATACATAAAAAGGTAAATACATAGAAATACATTTTAAAAACTCTTATAAAAAAAAATAAAAATCTCTCTTTTTCTTCCTATAGGGGCCGGCCACCCCCCTTGGTACGCCTCTCCCATTTGACTTCAAAAATTTATTTAAAAACTCATGCACAGTCAACATCACAACCTTCATTTCATGGACCATGCTTTGTTAGATTTGCACTCCACCTCCATTCCCTTCCATCATTTGCAAGACTCTTGCTCCTCTATAAATAGAGGAGCATTTCTTCACTTCATTTCACACCTTTCAAAGAGCAAAACTCCTTTCCTTTCATCTCCTCAATACCGGCCACAACACACACATACACACCAAAGTTTTCACCAAGAATATATTCAAGGAATTTTTGTGTGCAACAATTTCAAGATCTTTCCTCCTAGACATTTTCTTTCTTTTCTTCTCTTAGGTAAGTGAAAACTAACCTAATTACTTATTTTATTTATGTTAAATATATGTCTTGCATAATATATAATCACTAAAAACAAGTTGAATCAAAATCAGAGTTTATAAACAAGTAGTTTTACTTTAAAAGTTTGTAACTTCAAATGTGTTTATAAATGTATGAACACACAAAGTATGGATAAATATTTTGAAAAATCATAACTAGCTCAAAACTTAACGAAATGATGTGGTTCTTTTTCCAGAATTTAGATCTATGTCTTAACAAAAGATCTGGAAATTTTCATAATTTAATTTTGAGTTTTGAACCCCCGAATAATGTTTGCAAACCGAAAGGTGTAACAGCTCATTTGCTGCTTACATATTAGTTTTAACGGACTTTTTTCCTGACCTAAACACCTCAAAAAATTACCAGTTTTAGCTTGAAAGTTTTCTAAGACATAGTAGTTTTAGGATTAAAAATATCAAAGTGTAAATCGTTTAATAGTTATGTTAAACACAACCCCAAAGTTGGACATAAACAGTGATAAATCCAGGAAATTTTATAAATAAAGCTTGAACAGTTGAAAAGGTTTAATGGACTTGTTATGTTGAGTAATTTAAAGTTAAAAACCATCATGCATGCATATTATCATTTAGAGGTCTTATTAAGTCTCTCATACCATTTAGGACTCGGTTAAGTGCTTTCGAACGTCGTTACAAGTCAACTTCGCGATCATCACATTCACTATCACTACTACGGTGAGTTTCATTGCCCCTATTGTTAAATATTCATATTATTTGGGGTGAGAATACATGCTCAACTTTTTATTTGGACACAAGTACTTGAATCAATTTATGTATCACCTAAGGTTATTACTTCACCATCGCCCTCAATCATGAATTGTTAATTACATCGTAGACGTGAATGTTATGAATAGATCTATTTGGGTTGACGCCCCCATCCAGGTTGGTCGCACCAATTGTGAACGGATGCATAGTCATTTGACAATTCTTGGTATTATGGTGTTGGATACCACATAGGGCATCAAAAGTTAAGTTTCGGGATCATGAGGCTTATGGTTATACTTAAACTGTTGATTTGCTTACGTTTACGAAATCAATGAAATCTTGTGTTTCCATACATTCTGTATATTTATCGTGTAAACCTATGAACTCACCAACATTATGGGTTGACATATTTAGCATGTTATTGTCAGGACTTAAGGGGAAATGTCGTATTCATGGCTAACTTTCAAGATTTTACAAGCTTTTGGAGTCACAAGACCTTTTAAAACACCATGAAGATTGATTTGCATAACTAGATCTATTTTTGTCATGTATGTTAATTTCTATTATTCTTGAACTCTTTTAGAGGTCGTTCATTATGATTCTGACTTTATTTCCGTGATGTCACGCCTTGTTGCGAAGCAGGGTATCGGGGTGTGACAGATTGGCATCAGAGACAGGTTATAGTGAACTAGGTTGCATTTGTTACCTTGGACTATAACCGTTACAAAAACTAGACTTTTTCAATTCAAGTAACTAGGACAACTGTAAACATATATATGAATCTTGACACATAAACATGTCAACAGACACAATTATCATTCTCTTTGATTCCGAGGATGAGTACCCACTCTGCAGAAGCGAAAATGACACCATGGTGTACCATGATTCAGAGACTCACCATAGCCTGGAAAACCATGAAGATGAAGAAGAGGACCCTTCTGAATATGAGGAGGAACACACTAGCCCCGTAGCACCAATCGCCCCGCTAGCACCACATCACACATCATCATACCGACCATACTGCAACCACCCTAATGGACCCCTAATGTGATGCACTCCAAGGAAAAGGGTGCTCCCGATTCAACGGGAAATCATTCCGATACCCGCCCCTGAACAAAGCCTGACTGAACGATGAGGATCGAGTGCGAGGCAGTGTGGATGGATTCCTCACACCCTCCAAGAATGGAGGAACGAGGAAGGAATTCCGAGTTAGTTTGAGGTAGCAGGACCATCCATCATTCGACGAGTCCCGACACTAACCCAAGGACCCCTTCACCACACTATGCTCTTACTGGTGGCAAGGGCAGCTAAACACGATCTTCGGTTCAGACAAATACACCAAGAGGTAGGGGAGATTTCTGCAAGGATCGAACAGGAAGCGGAATATGGAGAGACCCTGGAGACATCACATACCTAGTGCCTCACTCTATCATTGTATATATAGTCACTATATTTCTCTAGGACTTGCTAGGTAAAGCATCTTTAAGTAATGTAATGCTTGAAAGTTATTAGGGAAAATCCCGACCCTTATATGTACAAAATTATGCATCAAGTATTATAATGAAAGTTATGTTTCAACTATAACCTGTGCATGATGATATGTACATGAATATCTGATTTAATAATTTCAACCTATAGACTTATCTTCTTACACCATGTTAATTTTTTTTAAACTTTAAGATCATGGCATCAAGAAAGGATGAGTTCTGGGGAAATCGAGCAACTTGTGGTTCAGAGAGTAGCCGATACAATTGCTTCATATGAAAGTAATCGAAATAACGATTCAGGAAGCAGTGGAGTATCAGGACGGGCAGAAAACAACCCGTGAGGTTGTTGTATTAAAGGGTTCCTAAGTTGCCAAACCAAATACTTTAACGGAACGAAGGGTGTAGTTGGCCTAACCCGCTGCTTTGAAAAGTTGGAGTCTGTCTTTCGCGTTAGCAATTGTGCGGAGGACAACAAAGTAAAATTTGCCACCTACACCCTGCAAGACAGTGCCCTCACATGGTGGAACTCGTACGTGCAGTCAGTCGGTAATGACACAGGGTATCAACTCTCATAGGCCTAGTTGAAAAAAAATGATAATTGACGACTATTGTCCGAGGAGTGAGTTACAGAAGATGGAGTCGGAATTTGGTACCTATCCATGAAAGGAATGGATATCACTGGGTACACCAATCGTATCCGTGAACTAAGCCATTTGTGCCCCAACATGGTTACCCCCACACACCAGCGAGTTGAATGATATATTTGGGGACTCACCCCCGAAATTCAGGGAAATGTGACTTCATCAAATCCGACAACAATCCAGAGTGCCATTCGAATGGCATTGATTGGACCAAGTAGTACGGCAGGGGGCAGCGGCTGCCAAGGTTAGTGACCATAAGAGGAAATGGGAAGACCATTCTGGGAGGAATTCAGGGCAACAACCAAACCCTATGAAGCAAGAGACGATCAAGGCCTATGCATCTGGGTCAGAACAAAACAAACGTTACACCGGTAACAAGCCCTACTGCAACAAGTGCAACTACACCACACGGGACAATGTGGAAATCTGTGCATAAATTGTAAAAGACAAGGTCATTTGACCAAGGATTGCAAGATCACCAACTTTGGGACCAACAATGGATCCCAGAAGGGATGCTTTGAGTGTGGGAATACGGGGCACCTCAGAAAGGACTTCCCGAAGTTGGGGAACAACGGAGGAGCTTAAGGGAGAGCTTTCGTAATGGGAAGCGGGGAAGCCAGACAAAACCCCGACGTGGTCATAGGTACGTTCCTTCTCAACAATACTTATGCATTTATTCTTTTTGATACTGGAGTTGATAGATTTTTAATATCTACTAAGTTTAGCAAGCAAATTATTGCCACTCTTACCCCATTATATACTACTTGTGCTATAGAGGTCGCTGATGGTAAGACACTTAAAAGAAATAACATAACTCGAGGATGCACATTAGAACTAGTAGATCAACTTTTTGAGATAGACTTGATGCCCGCCAAAGATGGAAGTTTTGACGTGGTCATAGGCATTGATTGGTTGCCGAAAAATCGTGCGGAAATCGTGTGCGACAAAATGATTGTGCGCATACCCTTAACCAATTGGAAAGTCTTGACGGTCCAAGGTGAAAGAAGGAGAACTAAGGTGAACATCATACCCAGCATTAGCACCCTAAAGTAATCGCGAAAAGGATGTCAAGCAATCTTAGCCCACATGACGGAGAAGGAGCCGAAGGAAAAGCGGCTTGAAGATAATCCTGTTGTCTATGATTACCCCAAATTTTTAAGATTTTCCTCGACTTCCGCCAGCAAGGAAAGTCGAATTCCAAATTGACCTAGTGCCTAGTGTTGCACCAGTGGCTCGAGCACCATACCGTTCGGCCCCATCAGAATGGCAAGAATTATCCACCCAGCTATAGGAGCTTTTAGATAAAGGATTTATTAAACTGTGTTCCTTACCTTGGGGAGCTCCAGTCTTGTTTGTAAAGAATAAGGATGAACCTTCAAAATGTGCATCCACTACCGGGAACTAAACAAACTAACCATAAAGAACCGGTACCCACTCCCAAGAATCGATGACTTGTTTGACCAACTCCAAGGATCAAGCTTCTATTCAAAAATTGACTTGAGGTCTGGCTATCATCAGGTCAGAGTTCTTGAGGAGGATATTCCGAAAACAACCCCAAGATTCGTTACGGTCGTTATGAATCCAAGTGATGCCGTTTGGATTGACCAACGCACCAGCTGTATTCATGGACCTCATGAATCGTGTGTGCAAGGCATATCTATACAAATTCTTGATTGTATTCATAGACGACATCTTAATCTACTCAAGAAACAAGGAATAGCACGCGAAACGCTTAATGATGATTTTGGAGTTATTGGAGAAAGAACAACTATACGCCAAACTATCCGAATGTGACTTTTAGCTAAGAGAAGTGAAATTCATCGGTCACATGAACAATTGTAAAGGAATCCAAGTCGATGCCGCAAAGATTGAAGTTATCAAGAATTGGTCAAATGCTAGAGTCCCCACAGAGATACGCCAGTTTCTACGACTTGTCGGTTATTATAGGTGATTCATCAAAAATTTCTCAAAGATAGCCGATTCTTTGACAGAGCTGACTCAAAAGGACATTAAGTATAACTGGGGCGATGACCAGGAGTCATAACTTTAACTGTTAAAGCACAAACTGTGTAGTGTGCATATTTTGTCCTTACCTGAAGGGAATGAGAACTTTGCGGTCTACTATGATGCTTCGCACAATGGGATGTGATGTGTGTTGACGAAGAATGATAAGGTCATAGCTTATGTTTCATGACAACTGAAGACACAAGAAGTGAATTATCCTTCACATGATTTGGAGCTAGGAGCAGTAGTCTTTGCCCTTATGATTTGTGAAGACCTCTCCTTACGGAGGAGTCTTAGCGACTACGTCCTAAATTTGCAACACAATATCAATCATAACTAAGACAGAGTAATTAAGTTGCGGAATATAAATTACAGGAAAACCATTAGGGTTAAGTGTATTACAGTTTTAAAGCGATCATACAAAGTTGAAAATTAACTTATAAAGGTACAAAGCTAGTCTTAATACATAACTTCAATAGAGAACATCATTTTAACCCAACCACCACAATTAATATCTTCAAGGCTATATAAAAGGGTCATTGAGTAGGGTCTACTGACAGACCTAAGAACTAGGTCCAACAGGTGCATTGCCCTTGTCTTTTCCTTTAAAGAGATTCAACAACTTTAAGCATTGGCTTAGTGAGATTATAGATTTATCAGTAAACATGTTGTAATGCAAGGAGGAATGTGGGTATCACGTGATATGACTTGGCTGTCGCCAACAGCCACACAAAGTGAGACATAGTATATTAGAGCAGGATGATGTCCAGGCCACGCTTACGCTTTTACCGGGAAGCTATCCACTCAATACTGGGCTAGCTACCATTAGACTACGTGGGGGGGGGGGGGGACATCAGAGTAAGCAACCACCAATTTCAGATGAGTTGATGACATAAGCAAGGTCTAAGACAAAAGACCAGTAATGCTAAATGCTGAGCTGAAGACATATAAGTTAGTAATGCAAATAATGATGATAAGCATAAATAAGTAAATTCATGATAACAACATCATTTTTTAATAATAACTGAAATAAACTGTTAAGGCATGTGTGGAGGATTATATATCAAATAGCTATTATGATCCACAGGGCATCACCGAACCATGGTGTGCATTGGTCACAATCCAACTGAGCATATATGAATGTCAAATAAGCTTAGAACAACAATATGTCTCACTCATAATCAGACACTAGTACAAAAATGACCTATGGTCACGGTTTTATCCAAACTGCCTAGCCACATTTTTTGATATTGACGTGACTAAAGGGTCATATATGAACTTGTATTATTATGATAACCACAGTTTATCTCAATAACTGTGACCATTGCAAATCACATTCAAACCTTAAGCCACGGTTTAGCATAAGGATCGTGACAAAGACTTGTAACGGTTGCCACATTGTTACCAAATGTCATCGTTTGTCACAGTTATTTGTTTGATGTCTATAATATTCTTGTGATGGTTATTAACTGTCACGATACATATGTATATGGTCGCGGAAATCTCTTTCGGTGACCAAATGGACACCCTGAAGTCTAATTGTATGAGTCTAAATTATATGGTGGAATTAGTCACATGAATAAACTGTGACAAAAAGCTAACTTATATGGTCACGAAATCGCTTTGTGTGACCAAAGGGTAGAGTTCATTAGCCACGTATGGTAAAAAAAAACATTGTGACTATAAGTGTTTAAAACTGAAAATACTATCTCACAGTTGCTGGCTTAGACTTTTCTTGTTGAGCTTTGACTTTGGTAAGCCGATTACTCCACCACCTGAGTTATCTTAGGATTTTACTTTAGGCTTTGACTTTCTAGACTTGGCTTGACTTTACTGACTTTAACCCACTTTTAATGACTTTGACTTTTTAACTTTGTTCAGATTTATCTGAACCTGTCCAGTGTTTAACATTGGCATGAAGATTAGCTTTAGAGCTTTACATTTAGTAGCTTATTATGTCACATTTGGCTTTGTTGAATCATTGTTGTACTTAGGACTTGTATTGACATGATTTTAATGGCTTTATAAGCTTTTATACCTTTTTCATGAACACGTGTGACTTCATTAATTCATTTTAAGCATCACTTGAAATCTTGTATGAATTGCATATAATGACACATCATGAGCTTCTTTGATAATTATATGTTTATAAAGTTGAATGTTCATTCACTTAAGCATGTATACATGATCATTATGAAATATGAACTTCCATATGCTTTAAAAGGAATTACATAATCAAATTCACATGTACACATGTTTAATGAGGTTTTTATATCATAATGCCTTTATTTAAACTATAAGGTAAGTGTTCATGAACTTTGAGCCTAGTATTTATTGAACATAAGCATATGCTTTGATGTCTAATTATATATGATCACACACACACGTTCATACATTTTCATTTTGATGCAACTTGTTAATATATATTTATAAAGGCTGTTGTGATTTATTAATTGGTCACACGCACACACATGTCTACACTCTTTGATTGGTTACATGAATATTGATGTACGTATGTGTAAACTATTGCTGCACATTCGAGACTTTCACCGATTGGTGAGTCTCGAATCTAGTACTATTATTCCTCACACACCTCACACATCCAGGACTTGTAATTATTTTGATTTTTTATAAGAACAACACATTCGAGACTTTCACCAAGGTGAGTCTCGGATCTTTCACTTATAGTACACATACACTTAGCACATATGAAATGAAGAAAGGGGGGCGTTATATGATACACACATCCAAGATTCTTACCTTTGTGAGTCTCGAATCTTTCACAAAACATTACACACACTTAGTTTATACAATAGGTTGAAATGGTTGTTGTTCCTTTTGTCAAAACAACATACATCCGATACTTATGAGTCCTGGATCTTGTATGCATAATACCACACACTCACTAATTTATATATATATATATATGAAGCTTAAGGTGGTTGCTTTTGTGTTACTATGTTCACATCCGAGACTCTCATCAAGGTGAGTCTCGGACCTTTCTTTTTCATGCACATTACACACACACACACAAAACTACACATTTTTAGCAGCCAAATTCAGTAGATATAAGGGTCATTTATGCTTGTCTTTGATATATAAACACACACAAATGTGTATAAACAATGGCCAAAGGCTAAATGGCCTTCTTGGCCTTCTCATTTTCGATTAAAACAGAGGGGAAAACAACATGGACAGCAGCAATAGAACATTACATAAATCTCAGAACTTTAATTTGAATATTGGAATTAAACTCTAAAATGCAAACATGATCAATTGATAACTACATATACACACGCATGCATTCCATTTCATGTTTGTAACACTAAACTATACTTGATTTTGATGTTTTGGAAACCAAATTGAGTTCATAAAACTCACAGAAGTCTACGACTTCTAAAACATACACAAGAATACATTTAAGTGATAAATTACCTTGAATATTTGTAGACCATTGTTGCTTGATTCTTGATTTACAGTTTTGTTTGAATTCTTTGTGATGAACTTGATGAAGAAACCGTGGGCTTATAGAGAAGTGAAGAGAGAATTTGTGATTGGTGATAAATGAGCAGATGAAACTATTTTTGGGGTATTTATATTTTCACAAGTTCCATATTTTATATTTTTACCACCATAGTTGTTTTATTTCTATAAACTAGATCATTATAATTAATATATAACTCATATTTAACTTAATTATGTCTTATATCAATTTAAAATAAAATACAACACAACTAATTGTAATTAAAATTACATTATAAAGTCAAATACAGAAATTTTAAAGCTAGGTTGTTACATGATTTGGAGGTGTAGGTCCCAAAAGGTTTCCCTAGTGTATTGTTCTAAGATGTAGGAAGGGGGGGGGTGAATACAGCTATTTAAAAACTCAACACTCTTTTCTCAATGTTTGTGTATATTATCAACAAGTGTTAATTACAAACAAGCTTGACTGCGGAAAGGTTCAAGCTGAGATGACAGATACAATAGTTGTTTAACTAATCTAAGACTCACTCAGACTAGATACAATGACTACGCTCACTTACATGCACTCACTGATTTTACAAGACACAGATGGACAGCTTGAGTATGACCAACTTAGAAACACGTACTATTATATTCAAGCAGACTTGCATGCATGAAAAACACACTTTAATGCACGATCTGATTTCACACTCTTGGATAACTCACAATCCTTAGAAGCTTCCTTTTATACTCTCACTGAGAATCTTAGTGAAGCTTCTTCATTGGATGATGAGATAGTGGAAAGTCTTTCCAAAAAGACAAGACACCTTTTCTGCACATTCTGATAAAGCAGATTTGTCTTCATATGGCATAATATTTTTCTTTTTCTTTTTGTCACTGTTGCATAAGGCTTTAACCAAAAATTTCCCCTGACTTGCTGTTGTTTGGGAAACTTTTGGACACCATGTTGTTGGCATGTGCAGATTGGAACATTTTACCTCTTTTATTCCCTTTTGAGGAAGATGCAGTGCTACAGTTAGAAGGTACAGAAACCTGGGGAGTAGGATGGCATACACTCATCTTCTCTTTTCCTTTCTTACTTGGGTTTGGGGCTGCTATGGGTACACTCATTGTTTTGTGTCCTTTCTCAGCTTCTTTGCAATCACAGACTTCATTTTTAATGAGATCTTCTTTAGATTCAGGACTGATTTCAAGAACAGGATCTACAGTGGTCATAGACTCATCTAATGGTTCATTGACAAGCCTATCAGCAACTTCACTCATTGGATGAATGTATTTGTTGTTGGTGGAGTGGCTCTGTATCCTATACCTTCTTTGGGATTGAGCTAAGATTTTACCCTATCTTTAAATTGAACTTCCATTAGGTGTTCCAGCTTTTGATTTGCCAATTTGAAGTTTCCTAGATCTATATTGACAGATTCTAGTTTCTTATTAGCTTCTAACACCTTCTGTTCAGCCTCATCAAATTTCTTATTTAGGGACTCTATTTTCTTATTCAGCTCCTTTTTCTCCCACTCATGATATGTTCTATCATGTCCCATTTGAATCTCATTATCCTTATAGTCATTGATCTGTTTTTCAAGATCTTCTATTGCCTACATATACTCATATCTCCTTTCTTCCATCTTAGCTAGAGTTTTGCACATGCTCTCATTATGATCTCTGTACTTTTTAACCATATTTTTGCATGTTTGAGAGCAAAGTTTAGCATTTACCTCAGATGGTAGTTCAGTTGAGGTTACAGTTGATGTTTCTGCCATCAGAGCTTGATTTTGAAACTCTTCCTCTGTCTGATCACTCCAGTCAAACACATTGTCTTCTTGAGAAACAAGTGCTTGAGATGATGAAGCTTGAGTATTTTGCTGGGGTCTTGGTGGTTGTTGACACTGGGATCTGCATTCTCTTGCAAAGTGGCCAAGCTTGTGACATTTAAAGCATTCAACTTTGGATTTATCAAATGTTGGTTTCCCTTCAGGTCTGGCTTGGAAGTTGGGTCTGCCAGTTCTTTTCAGAAACCTTTTTAGCCCTCATAGTCAACATTGCATGCTGCCATTTCAAGTCCATCTCTTCTAGATCATCTGGATGGATCTGTTCTAAATCTTCAGCATTTAAAGCAAACAGTCCATCATTGGCAACAAAGGCCTCATAATGAACATCAGTAGAGTTACCATCAGCACCTGAAAAGGAATCACAGCAGTTAGATTTATCAGGTAATGCTGATGATAGCAGAGCAGTGTTATGATTATAAGAAAAAGATTTCTTTTTAGTTTCAATCTCAGTTTCAAACACTCTCAAACTGTTGTAAAGATCATCCAGCTCTATTTCATCAAGAGTATCTTTGGTTCTCCATTGGGCAGCATAAACTTTCTACTCTCACCAAGAGACCTGAGAAATTTTATATTTATTTCATTTTGATCCAAGCAGACTTTGACACTCTCCAATTCACCTATCAGTTAATTAAACCTGTCAAATATTTGAGATAGGTTTTCATTCTTGCCACCAGAAAAGTTCTCATACTGCTGTTTCAAAAGATCCTTTTGATTTCTCTTGGTGCTTGCATTGCCAGCAAATCTTTTCTCTAAAGCAATCCAAAGAGAATGAGCAGTGTAAAATTTTTTAAACTGGTGTTGATAAGCGTTAGGAATGGCAATCTGAAGAAGTGTAAGAGCTTTCACTTAATTCATTCTAGCCTTTCTTTCAAGTTCAGTTTTTGGAGGAGTTTTTATGGGTTTGCCCTCAGCATCAAGTTCAGGATCAACTACATGAGGAAATTCAACAGCTTCCCATATGGCATAATCAATAAATTGAATGTGCTGTTGAATCCTGAATTTCCACATCTCAAACTCAGTGGGTTTGAGCATAGGCAATTTGAGTCCTTGCCCAGATCCACTACTGCTATTAACAAATTCCATTACAGAAAATTTAAAATTTTAAAAGAAAGCTTCTGACTTTGAAAACAAAGAAAGACCTGTGGCTATGATACCACTTGTCAAGATCAAAATCACTACCTAAGATTAACTGGTTTGAATTAATCAGAGTATAAACAAATAACCTTGTATTGAATCAAAGTCCAATTAAGAAGTTTGCGGAATAACACTTAACTGTTTTTTAGAAAAGCTTTCTTAACAAATAAACACATAAACACAATCAATAACTAAATATCATTTGTATTGCCAAACTCAATGATTAATCACTTCTAATCTGTTTGATTAGACTAAGAACACAGATTGTTCTTAGGGTTTTACAACCTTACAGGCTTATGAAAAACTTAATCAGAAAGACAAAAATACAATGATAAACTTGTACTTGCAGACTTACAATAGAAAAACCTATTCTATGTATATATACTGCTTTCTGATTTGTTTCCTTGAAAAACTCTGATTTCTTTGATAGTAGATATGCTTGAATCTTCAGAATATATCTTTTCCTGAATATCAGCACTTTCTGTTTATTGAACTGTTGAGCAGTTTGAGGTCTGTCTGTTGAGCAGCTTGAGCTTTAACACTGGCAGCTTGACCTTTTGAACTAGCAGCTCGAACTTCTTTAACTAACAGCTTGAACTTTGTAGTTACACAGAAAATCTACTAACAGTCTGAGAAATCTAACTAACAGCTTGACATACTTAGAATATTTCCCAACATTTGTTAAGGCCATTTTGATATAAGAAAAGGTATGTCACCCTTTTCAGATATCCGTTTGTCTTCATGTAACAGAACAACATAGGCAGGCTGTGCAGTTTTTGTTTTCCACTTTGTCTTCGACTTGTAAACTGATATTGTAGCCAAAAACAATACATGAGGACTTGGAAAGATGTTCCATAAAGTGTTTAGCCTGTTCACAAAGAACAAGTTCTGTTCAAACAGAATAGAACACTTAGAATCTGCCCAAGCTGCTCAACAGAACAGAGCAGCGTAGACAGTTTATGTCCAGCCTGTTCAGCAGATAGAACAGCTTGGACAATCTGCCTTTGTTGCAACGAATGCAACGGGGTAAACAGCTTTGGGCTGATATTGCAAATCACTTTTCAGGTTTCAATAAGGCATAAACAGGACTTAAATTATACCTTCAAGTGCATCAAACAGGTATGAATAAAAGTCTCCCTCTAAGATGTAGAGCAGGTTTGACTGAGGCCTTTTTGTGCCTAACATTCTCCCCCTATTTGCAATAATCAGTCTGAGTTGATTTAATCAATAATCACTATACATTTTACAATACATCTTGCTGAAATAAAATTACAACATTAAAGTAAAGTAAAAGATCAGTTTATATATACTGATTTTTTTATTACATAAACAACATATGTTTTTACAAAAGTACAACTAATGTACTAGTGTATATTACAACTGATGTAAAAATAAGAGTTACAACTAATGCAACTAAGTACAACTAATGTACAAGAAAATTCAACAATTTGGACTGTTGGTGATGGGAGCAGATAATGGCAAGTCTGTCCAACAGATGGACAGCTTCCATTCTTCACCTACTCAGACAGTAAGTAGACTTCATGAAAGTGGTGGTGGCAGACCTTCTTCAAACATTTTCTCAATTTCATCCCTGGTTTCCTCCAGATCTTGAATTTCAACTCTGAGAAACATAAAATTGGGATGTTGAAGCTCCCGTCTCTCATAGAAACCTCTGAGCTGAGCGCAGATGGCTGCTCTCCACTTACTGGATTGCCTGAAATAGTTTCCAAGTCTGAATGCTACAAGCTGCTTGAGACCAACTTTGTGTAGGTCTGATGCTCTCTGAAAGCACTTCTTCTTTGTCAGGGGATCTACAAAAAATGCCCCCAACTCAGGTTCCTCAATCAGCTTGCCTTCTTAAAATTCTACTCCTTTGGGCAGGCTGTAGTCAACTCCTTTGATCTCTACTGCATAATCACCTTGTTCAATTAAGATTAGGAGTTCCTCCAGCTCTGAATCCTTTCTATTTCTCTTGGCCTTTATTTTAGGGTAAGCCACAGAGACACCCTGAGATTGTTAATCTGAGATCAGGCCAAGGTCTTTCACTCTCTTCATCAGCTTCTTGACATATGCCCTGATAGTCTTAGCCGTTTCAGACTTAGACTGACTCAGGGCAACTGCCAACTCAACCCATTCCCTGTACCCCATTTGTGCAACATCAGTGTAGTCATAAGTTTCCAGTTCTGGGCCTGTTGCACCCATTCTGGTTATTTGCAATTTCCACTGTTTGCCTTTTCTTGATATGGGAACAACTTTGACAATAGATTCCTTTGCAAGTCTTCTATCAGCAACATCAAAGAACTTCTTCCTTGCCAAGTTGTCAAAGTGGCACTGGGCCCTTGCAGAGGATGCTTGTTTGGATTTGGTCACTAAGACCTGAGCACCCTGTTCCTTACCACCTTCCTTTTCAGTTGCTGACTCCTTAGCATCGTCAAGTAGTTTCCTTTGCACCTCCAAAGAAGGCATTTTGATTTTGCTTGCCTCTTGGATTGCAAAGGACCTGGCAGCTTTGGCAGAGGCTTCCTCTTTTCTTAGTTTATCCAAGGCTTTGAGTTGTTCATCTCTGAACTCATAATACTTTTCAATGGGAAGACCCATTTCCTTAGCCCTTGCTCTGTCAAACTTCAGGTCTGCTGCTTTCTGGTGATCAGGGTCAACAATTGCTTTTTCTTTTTCTTTAGCTATTTTAATGGGAACCGCTTCAGGAATATCTTCCTTTTCTTCTTCTTCTTTTTCCAGAATTAGATGCCTTCTTTTGCTGCTTGGCCTGTCCTCAGGAATGGATGCCTCCCCCTTAGATTGTGCAGGGTTTGGAGATCCAGCCTTAGTAGGTTGAGCAGTTTCAGTTTGATGAGAGGCACCTTCAACTGATTTCTCCTTAGGAGAAGAGGTTTTCTCCCCCTTAGACTTAGTCTTCGAGGCAGACAACTTCTCCCCCTTTGAAGGAGATGGGACAGCACCTTCAACAACTGGTCTGCCTGAAGAAACGAATTCAGCAGGCTTGGCAGTAGTTTTGGCAGCAGGCTTGGGGCCAACCAGGCTATGCACTAAGAAAGCCGGATTGTCCTTCACCTCTGTAAATTTGGGAAAGACAGGTTTGAAAAGAGGAGGATAGTGAATCAGCAATAGAGGTCAACATAAAAAGATTTTCTCTATCAGAAGCTGTGAATAGCAAACTTTGAAGCTGTGCAAGATGTAACTCAAGAGAGTCCTGCACATCATCAAGGTTTGCTGACACAGAATTTGATAGAGATACTATTAGACTGTTTAGGCTGGCCAGTGTGGTAGGAAGGGTAGTAGTGCAAGTAGTGAGGAGAGTTGACAGCTGTTGGGATATGGCTGTCATGGAGGACACGGGGTCCTGTTGGTGTGAAAGAATTGAGGAGAGAGAAGTGGAGATATTTTGCAGCTGTGCAGTAAGTGCAAGCAGCTGGGAGGAGTGGTATGCTTGGGAAGTGGATGGAAAGGAATTCTTGAACAGATCAAGGAATCCCTGAAGAGGTGGGCAGACACAGAGTCTGAGATTATTGGTGGAAGAGCAGTCATGGAATTTTCCAAAGATCCAACTTTGTTGGTCAGCAAGGAAAGCTGATCCTTCAAAGGAAGATCTTCGGGGGAAGGAGGAGTATGGGTAGACTATTTAGATTGAGTAGATGGGGATGAATGAGATGATGATGATGAGGCAGGTGTTTGGGGATGGGATGGAGAGGGAAGGGTGACTCTGGATAGAAGCTCCATACCCTGGGCAAAAGTAATGTGGCCCAGCTTGGAGGGGTCGACAGGTCCTTCAGCAATGGCTGTAGCTGCTTCATCAGGAGAAGGGGTAGAGGTTTGTAGCCTTTCAGATGCAGCTTGTGTAGCAGCACCTTCATTAAGGCCAGGGGTTGTTCCCTCTACAGCACCTTGGTTTAGAGGTACCTCATCATTGGGAGATGGAATGTGCATTTCAACATCAGCATTGGTGAAACCTGCTAATGGAGTTTGCATATGAGGTGTAGCCTCACCAGAGGGATGGTATGTTCCCTGAGGTTCATCAGCTTGGGTTGTTGGTCCTTCAGCAACTGTTGGGTGTACAACAACTGTATCATGAGGAGCAGAAGTTGGAGGGTGATCCACTGGATGGTCTAATCCAGCAGGTTGGGCACATCGTGCAGACTCAGGGTGTGAAGAAGTATGGTGAGGAGACTGTGTGGACACAGTATGGAGTGGAGTCTGTCTTTCAATATTCTCAGCCTGTTGGGAGGCTGGAATAGTTGATGTGGTAGTCTCCATTTGTACAACTGGTCCTGTTGGGAGGAACCAAAGGGCCTAGGTTGACTCTGGTAGACTCTTGTTGGAGTGAAGCCTGCTCCAAATGTGCTGAACCTTCTCCCAATAGAGGAGAGGCAGCAGGGTGTGCTTCTTTTTCAACTGAACCCTGTTGGGAGGGAACAAAGGGGCTGGTTTTGGCTGTTGGTTTCTTTTTGGCAAGCGATTTTCTTTGGTATGATATGAGAGATGAGGTGGGTGATTGTGGAGAGGTGAGAGGTTCAGATTGGATAGGTTTGGAGACTGGGTCAGAAACAGGTGGGTTGGCCTGTTCCATAGTCTCAGGTGCCACAGAGGCTTCAGGTTCAACAAATGAACCAGGGTGAGAAGTCTGCTCCCCCTCAGCCACAGAGGCTGATGGGGCAGACTTTGACTTGGCTGTTTTAGCCTTCTTGCGGACAGGCTCAGCTTCAGTCGTTTCCAGAGTCCTTTTAACAAATTTGACCATAGATTTGGATTTTCCCTTGGGAGCAGTCTCTGTAGAGGTTCCTTCCACCAATCCTAGCATCCTCATCATTGGTGTTGACAGAGGAGGTTCATTTGGGAGAACCGAAGTATAGAAAACTCTATTCCCTATTACAGGGAATGCAGCAGTACGAAGTAGAGGCTGAGAGTTATATAGTTGGTCACCACAGATATGCTTGAAAATAAGACTTAAGAACCTGGGATATCGAACAGAAGCTGGACGTGTTTCCTACTGCACCAGGTTTCTCAGGTTCATGAAAATCCATCTTGCCATGTTGATTGTAGTCCCATCCACAAGCTGTAGGACTATTGGAATCTCATCACGGCTGAGTTGGTCGAATGAACCAATTTTACTGCTGAAGCACATGACCACTGAGGCAAATAGGAAACTGTAGGTTGGAGACAAATCCTTCCTAAACAGAGTAGCTCCAACTTTGGGTTCTGCTACACCACAGAATTGTAGCAGATTTCTCATCTGTTCATCTTCAGGCTATGGCTGATCATAGGTTTCAGCCACAGGGAGATGAAGAGCTTCCTTGATCAGACGAGTGGTGATCTCAATGGTCTGAGTCCCATTTTGAATTGTTCCCTTGATGATTTTGGTAGCAGGATCATAAGATCAGGTGTACCAAAATTCATAAACCGTCTCCTGGTACAGGACACCAGGAGATGCAGTCATTGCGTAGTTCAAGGGATGAACCTTCAGAAACTCCACCATGTCGTCATATCCTTTTCCCACATAGTTCTTTGGGATGGTTAGATTTGCAAGGTAGTTGGTAGGTTTCAAAGTCAGCATTGTGGTAACAGACGAGTGTTTTTGCACATCGTTGCCAATGAAAACTGGGAGAAAGGGGTTGTTTCGGTGAGCCATTTGGGAAGTAGTGAAAGTAGTAGCACAGGACACTTAGTCGAGTTTTAGGGTTCTTTGGAAGTTATGGAAGTAGTGAGGAAGACGAAGATGAAACAGTAGGGGGTATTTATAGGGTTTGAATGTGAGCGGGTATGAGAGAGAAAAGTTTGGGCGGTTGATTTGAAATGTTCGTTAACGGAAAACGGAACGGTTGTCCATGTCAGAACGGTTGTCAGACCACTTGAGCCCTTTTTAATCACTAACACACGTAAACGCACATTATCCGCACTAATTAAGTTAAATAAAAACAAAAATTATGTAACTTAATTGTGAAGAAAGGTAATTAAAAACTTATGGTCTAAGCTATTGGTCAAACCTGTGATGAGCAGGGTCATCACAAGCTGTTCACTCTTCAAACTGTTCATTCAACCTGTTCAGCTATGTGAGAACAGGTTGTGTTCAATAGCTGATCAGGTTACAAGACAATGTCTTGTATGACAGATTGAGAGAGTGAGCAGGTTGGAGGTTTGATCAACAGACCAGGTTTGAGAGGAAAACTGATATTATCAAACATGTTATACGCTCAAGCTGTTCAAGTTTTCAGAATTTGGCTAAGTGTAGAACATGCATAGCTTTTTCTGCCTAAGCTGTTCTGAGAAACTTGAGCAGTGTGAGACATATAAAGTCTTAGAACATTTAGGACACTTAGTCACTTTTGTTTAACATGCTCAGCTTGCTAACAAGATAATTAAACATGTTTTCATCAAGAGGCTTGGTGAAAATGTCTGCAAGCTGTTCATCTGTGGATATGAAACTTACCTCCACATTACCTTTCTGGATGTGAACCCTTATGAAGGGATGTCTGACCTCTATATGCTTTGTTCTCAAATGAAAGACTGGATTGTTGGAGATAGCTATGGCACTTGTATTATCACACAGAATAGGAGTCTTCCTATATACAAGTCCATACTCTTCAAGCTGATGTTGCATCCACAGAATCTGCCCACAACAGCTTCCAGCAGCAATGTACTCAGCTTTAGCAGTAGAAGTAGAAACTGAGTTCTGCTTCTTGCTACACCAACTTATCAACTTACCACCAAGGAGTTGACATCCACCTGTTGTGCTTTTTCTGTCTAGCCTACAGCCTGCAAAATCAGAATCTGAATATCCTATTAGTTCAAGGCTTGAGTCTTTAGGATACCAAAGACCCAAACCTGGTGTACCTTTAAGGTATCTGAAGATTCTTTTTACAGCAGCTAGATGTGATTCTTTAGGATCAGCTTGAAACCTAGCACATAAACAGGTAGCAAACATAATATCAGGTCTACGAGCAGTTAAATATAGCAAGCTCCCAATCATGCCTCTGTAAGCTGTTACTGAAATAGCTTTGCCACTTGCATCAACATCCAATTTTACATTGGTTGCCATTGGGGTTTTGATAGGAGAACCTTGATCAAATTTAAACTTTTTCAAAAGATCTAAAGTATACTTTCTTTGATTTATAAAAATACATTGGAGGTTTGTTTAACCTGTAATCTTAGAAAGAAAGTTAGTTCTCCCATCATACTCATTTCATACTTAGATTTCATGAGTAGTGAAAATTTTTTGCATAACTGCTCATTAGTAGAACCAAATATTATGTCATCCACATAAATTTGAACAAGCATAATATCAGACTTCACCTTCTTTATGAACAGTGTGGTATCCACTTTACCTCTGGAATAACCATTGCTCATAAGGAAATCAGTAAGAGTGTCATACCAGGCTATGGGGGCTTGTTTTAGACCATAGAGAGCTTTGTCCAACTTATAGACAAAACCTGGATGATGTTCATTTTCAAAACCTGGAGGCTGCTTGACATAGAATTCTTCTTGCAGCTTACCATTCAAAAATGCACTCTTCACATTCATTTGAAATATCTTCATGCTCTTATGAGCAGCGTAGGCTAGAAACAAACGAATTGCCTCTAACCTGGCCACAGGAGCAAATGTTTCATCATAGTCGATGCCTTCCTCCTGTGTGTACCCTTGAGCAACTAGTCTTCCCTTATTTTTAATGACATGACCTTGCTCATCCATCTTGTTCCTGAAAACCCATTTGGTGCCAATTATTGTTTTTCCTTTAAGAGCAGGAACCAGCTTCCATACTTTGTTTCTCTCAAACTGATTGAGTTCTTCTTGCATGGCAGTGATCCAATTGGCATCTTTAAGTGCTTCATCCACTTTCTTTGGCTCCATTAGGGACACAAAGCTAGAAAACATACAAAAGTTCCCTAAGTTGTCCCGTCTTGTTTGCACCCCTTTGTTGATGTCACCAATTATTTGATCATTTAGGTGACACCTGATCCACTTAGGATCATTCTTCAATGAGGATTCTCCTGAGTTGTTTGCATCTTCAACAGGTCCTGTTGAACAGCTCTCAAGATTTTCAGACACACTGATATCTTGAGCATGTGCACTTGTTGAGCATGACTCTCCATTGTTGAATATATCAGCAGAGGATCCAGGAAAATCAGCATTGATTGTTTCAGGACATTAAGTTGTAATTATGTCAGTACACTTATTCACATAGGGTGTATCAACATAATCATCATCATGCCCATCATGATTAGCAGGTTACACTCTGGATGTAGTGGAAGCTTTTGAGTCCTTTTCTTCACTGATGGAATGCATAAGATCATCAAAGCTGAATTCTCCTGAAACTGATTCAGGAACAGCTTTGTTGGAGGGACTCCTAGACTCTTCAAAGGTGACATTGATAGATTCATCTATCACCTTTCTCTTGTTGTTGTATACTCTGTAGGCTTTGGGGATAGCAGAATATTCAACAAACACACCTTCATTAGCTTTGGGTTCAAACTTTGCCAGTTGGTCCCTTTGATTCAGAATGAAGCAGGGACATCCAAACACATGGAAGTAGCTAATGTTTGGCCTTCTCCCTTTGAGCAGCTCATAGGAAGTCTTGTTGAACCTTTTCACCACTAAGGATCTATTTTGGGTGAAGCAAGCAGTGTTGACAGCTTTAGCCCAGAATGATGAAGGTAAACCAGATGCACACAGCATGGTTCTAGCAGCTTCAATGAGGGTTCTGTTTCTCCTTTCAGCAACTCCATTTTGTTGTGGAGTTCTTACTGCTGAAAAGTTCTGTGAGATCCCTTTTTCTTCACAGAAGTCCTCAAGGGTACTGCATCTGAACTCAGTACCATGATCACTTCTAAGCTGCTTTACTAGAGCAGAGTTGAGCATTTCCATCTTCTTGATAAATCCAATGATTCTTGTGAGAAAGTAGATTTCAGTTGTGGGATTAGCAGATTTCATGTCCACAACATATACACCTTTCTTTTGTTGAGCACACAACACAACATTGCCTTGGGGATCCAATATGTAATCCAGGTGCTCATCAAAGTTAACCTTGTAGCCAACATCACACAGTTGACTTATGCTTACAAGATTATGTTTTAGCCCAACCACATAGGCTACCTTTTTGAACACTGCAGCACCAGCTTGAAGAGTTCCATATCCTTATGTGGATCCCTGTACATTGTCACCAAAGGTAACTTTTGGCCCTTTTTCAGGCCTGAGATCACTCAGCAGGTCCTTGCAACCTATCATATGTCCTGACCAGCCACTGTCCAAGTACCAAACCTGGGATGGTTGTTTGTCCTGCAAAGTGTCATGGGAAATGTTAGTTACTTTTAGGGGAACTCATCATAAGGATGAGTTCTCCTACTTCATCAACGTTTGTTGATGGGCTAGTGATATCCACACTAATATTTCCTATTTGAATGGTATCTGTTTGGGTACCATTCTCATTGACTAGGTTACTTCCAACACTGCTTGTTTTAGCAATGATGGAACTAGCAGAGTCAACAAGCCTCATGTCCTCAGTTTCAGGACAGTCTTTGGCCATGTGTGTCTTCTTCCCACATTTATAGCATTTTCTCTTTTTAGCCTTTTTGGAAGAAGAACTTCCAGAAACATATTCTGAATTGTTTTTGTTGATTCTGTCAGCAGGTTTAGCAAACTTATTACTATTTTTAGATGAATCAACAGTTTGGGTGGAAGGCACAATAGCAACAGCTTTGCCTCTTTTTTCTTTCCTCTTTTTGGGAGCACAGATGTCAAATACAGGAAGCTTGATTGGTTTTTGACCTTCCACATGTTTGGGAAACTTATTTCCCAAGTTTCTCAGGTTGAGCAATGGCTTTGCATTTGCCCTTACTGAGATGTGATTGATGTTGCCTATCAACATGATCACTGCTTTTGAACCTGAAAGACTTACCTTCATTTATAACCAATTTTCCCTTATGATTTAAAAACTTATTTGAAACCATAGCAGATTTGCTTTCAAGATGAGACTTACCCTTGTTGAATGCAGGCTGCTTACCTTTCGAAAACTTTTTCTCAAAATGTTTAGCATCAAAAGGATTAACAGCTCTCTTACCATCAGCTTTGGACCCAGAGCCTGCTTTGTCAACAGGTTTAGTGTCCACAGCTGCAGTTTCAGCATGTTTTCCTTTCTTCTGCTTGTGTGAATCGGCAGAGTACTTAGCAGGCTGATTTGATGGAGAACATATTCCATCATAAGCTTTTGGAGCTTTTTCACACAAGCTGTCAGTATTTTGAGGCCTGACAAACCTGTTTGTTGAGACCAGCTTACCATTTACTTTTTGAATGAAAGTGCTGGGAAGCTCACCAAGAGTGGATAAGTCATCTTTCAGATTATTTATCTCAACAATAAAAGCTGGTTTGTCAAGATCCCCTCCAAGATAGGCTTGGATTTGTGAAGGGATCTGTTGACTAATGCAATGGCTGACTTTTTGTGCAGATTGGCACCAAGAGCCAACTATCTTTTGAAGCTTTGCATGTTTTACATCTGTTTCTCTCTTTTCTTCTAGTAAAATGGAGTTGATGTGTTTTATTTCATCAAGCTCAGTTTCCAACTTATGGAAACTGTCTAGTTTACTGGATTTTATGTCAAGATCATTTTTAAGCTTAGAGATTTCAGACAGTAAAACATTGTGCTTCTCAACAGCAGCTTTTAAATCAACAAGCATGTATTCAAACATTTTTACTTTTTCATTAGAACTGTAAGCCATAAAGTTTTATACCTTGTACATCACTGTGGGGTTCCAGTTCTCTAAGCTGCTGAAGGCTTCAGCTTCAGTCAAGTCCTGTTTGAAATTGCTGGTTGTTGGCCATCAGACAGTTGTTGTCTTCTTCATCCGAGGATGAATCAGACTCCTCCCAATCACATGTCTCAGCCATGAGTTCTTTTGCTTGTTGGAAGCCACTGAGTTTTCCAACATTTTCAGCTTAGCCATGGCCATAAGGTACTTAAACCTGTAGCCATCGTCCCTGTTTGTCTTGAATGGTTTGGATGACTGACCAACAGCTTTTGACACACAGTCAGCAGCTATATGGCCAGTCTTGCCACATTTGAAGCACTCAGCCTTAGATTTATCAAATGCCTTCTTTTTTACAGCATTTGAGTTTCCCTGCAGCATTTTTCTACCAAACCTTTTCTTGTTGTGTCAAGATTAAAATCACTACCTAAGATTAACTGGTTTGAATCAATCAGAGTATAAACCAATAACCTTGTATTGAATCAATGTCCAATTAAGAAGTTTGCGGAATAACACTTAACTGTTTTAAGAAAAGCTTTCAAAACAAATAATACATAAATATAATCAACAATAACTTGTATTGCCAAATTCAATGATTACAATCACCTCTAATCTGTTTGATTAGACGAAGAACACAGATTGTTCTTAGGGTTTTACAACCTTAGAGGCTTATGAAAACTTAATCAGAAAAGCAATTACAATTGAAATAAACTTGTACGTGCAGAACCTTACAATAGAAAACCTATTCCTGAATTTCATCACTTTCTGTTTATTGAGCTGTTGAGCAGCTTGAAGTCTATCTGTTGAGCAGCTCGAGTTTGAACACTGGCAGCTTGAACTTTTGAACTAGCAGCTCGAACTTCTTGAACTAACAGCTTGAACTTTGCAATTACATAGAAAATCTACTAACAGTTTGAGAAATCTAACTAACAGCTTGACATACTTAGAATATTTCCCAACAATCTCCCCCTAACTTAAATTCTTTACACAAGACTTTAAGTTTCTATACAAATAAGGAAATAAAACAACGTAAAACTGTTATCTACAAACTAAGGCATCCAAAAATTTACAATTGTGAAAGTTTCTGCTTAATTGCCTTCAAAAATTCTCTTTTCATCTCTTCTTTATCACAGTATATCTTCACTGAGCTCAGTTGTACCAACCATGCCCTTGGAATATCAAAGAATTCAAAATTGAAGAACATGCTGGATCCATTTGCAAATCTGAGTCTATATGTCTTTGATTTCACATACAGATCAACATTTGCAATCTTCATCTCCTTGGCATCCTCTATATCTTTTCTGATGGACTCTGGATCAAAAATGCTCTTCAAATCCTTTATAGCCTGCTTGACCTGGGGTAGAGAAGACCTGGATTGACTCACAGTTCCAATATGCTGCATTCTAGTCAGCTCATCCCTGGTTATCCCTTGAACTAGGTGCACTATACTCTTGTATTCTTCCTCAAGACCAGCTTCTCTTCTGACTACAAAATGATATCTTAAATCAATGTCATCCATTGACTTAGCATACCACTATGTAATAGGAGGTTTTGAGAAGTCATGCTGATCGAGGGTCTTTTCAATCTCCATCACCTTTTGAAGCTGATGCTGAAATAACACCTTTTTCACCTGATCAAGCTTTGCCTGTGAAATTGCTTCTGATTGAGGATTAGTAGCAGCAGCTTGAACAGAAGGAGCAGGATCACTAACACCACCTTGATTATCACTTACAGCAGCTTGAACTGGTTCTTGTTGGCTTTGGACTTGATGGGAGACTTTGGCTATCTTTCGTTTTTCCATCTCCTTGTCATGAATTTCCTGCAGCCTTTCTGTGCTCCATGACTGAGCCATCTTCTTTGAAATCCCAACTGAATAAGCAAAATTTATCAAAAATCTTCTGTGCTCTGCCTTTGAATGCCCTGTTGGCATTTTCCTTTTCTTCTCATTCTGTTTGACCACAAACCCTCTTAGGTAGTCACCTAAGGTTTCATCGTCTTGCATTGTAGTATGGGTTTGCTGGTCCAAGAGTTCATCATGTTCTTCTGCTAATTGTCTGGCAAATTCTGCATCATGAGCAACCTGGGCATCTCTAGATGAAAATTTAAGCTTTGGAGATCCGATGACTATGCTCTTGCCCTTATCTTTGGAGGTTGCAGAAGTTGTAGGTTGGACTGTACTGACAGGAGCTTGACTACCTTCTCGGGTAACAACTCCAGTTGTTCTTTTAGGAGCAGCTTGAGTTTCTAGGCTAATAGCTTGAGTAGCTGTTGGAACTGTTAGCCTAGAGTCCGGGAATATTTGAGCAGGAGCTGAAGCTGTTTGGACTGAACTAGGGATCTCTTGATTCTCCCCCTTTTTGGATGCTTTGGTTTGGTCAAGAGGACCTACAACCTTTGCCATTAGGGTTCGAATCATCTTCTCAAGTTGAATGATTTTATTTTCACAGAGGGTGAACCCTTTATGAAAGTAATCCATTCTCTGATTCCGAGCTGCTACAGTCTGTTGAAGTGCTATGATTTGTGCCACCTGTGCAGCAATAATGGACTGATAATATTCCAATACTGCCACAACAAGTTTCAACTGAGGATCCGTTAATATCATAAGTTGCAGACTAGCCTCAAGATCAGCAAAAGAGTGTGGTGCTTGTGATCTATCACTGGCAGGAATTCCAGAAGTAGAAACATCTGGGCCCCTCTGTTCTTGGTACTGGGGACTTCCAGAAGGTGCTTACGCACCCTCTGTTGCCATGGGTGTGGTCTTATTGATGTTGACACTGTCCTGTGCCTCTTGTGCAGAGACATCAGTAGTGTCAGCCACAGAACCCATATGGACATCCTCTGTTGGGATGGCCCCCTCAAAATTGAGGATAGGAGGGTCCTCAGTGGGTGCCCTTTGGATATTCTGTGCAGAAGTGTCCTCCTGCACAGGGATATTTGGCTCTTGTATTTTGGCTGAGGAGGAAGGAGCTCCTGAAACCTTTTTTCTTTTGTATAGTATAAGTGGGGATGTGGGTTTGATAGAAGGATCAGATGGAGTATTTGTATCATGAGGAGTGGGTTGGGGTCCTGGGGGTGAAGCAGTGATTGAAGGCTGAGCCTGCTCAGGACCCTCTCCTCTGTTTAGTGGATTGATGCCCAACATTGCAAAGGGCAATGGGACATCTACACTCAAAAAATTGGCACTGGATTTTAAAAGACGTTTTATTGTTGGTAAAGAGTGCCTATGGGAAACATGAATCCTTTTATGTACATTGAAATTACTGCAAGTTCTTGCAATAATTTCAGCCAAAAACCTAGGATACATAAAAAATTTCCATGTTTTAGGGCATGATGCCTTAACATACCCTGAAAAATCATATTAGAAAAATTGAATTGTTGGCCTGTAGATAAACACACTAAGGCAGTGGCTATATTAGAAAAAAATTCTGACCAACCAGTTCTTTTAGGGCTTATGCATTGTTGGATAATATGTACAAGATATTTCCACTTAGGGGCAAAATGAGTTTTAAAGAAAGTATAAGAATCAGTAGGGCCCCTATACCCTATAGCAAAAAGGCCTTCATGTAAGGCAGTAAGAGATATATCTGTTATGCCTGTGGCATCTTGAAGATGCAAGTGTTGGCGTATGAGATCCTCAGTGATGGTGACAGTGGTTCCATCGATCTTGGATGTCAAAGAAGTGACTCCATTAATGGTTTGGACAGAGGCATGTTTCCGAAACTGCTCTATATGAGATATGTAGATTGTGGGGTTTATGGTGAGAGCATGATGAATGTGGGAACTTCGAACGAAGTCCATCATGTCGTGGAATGGTTGAAGGTCAGTGTGTTTGAGAGAATACTTAAGACAGTTATGTTCTTTGACAAACTCCATTGATGATCAATCGGTGATTTAGGGTTTCAGAGAAGTGTGTGTGAATTGCTCAGAGAGAAAAGAAAGGTCGTGGAAGATATTTTGCAACTCGTAGTTACAATTGAACAAAACTGGGACCTTTAAAGGTTTGGGGGTTTCGAAAATATCTAATCCCGCGCACACACTTATAGGAAGTTACCAAATTACCCTGCACACTTTGACAGATCAAGTGAAACAACTAACAGTCCGAGTAAAATGAACTAGCAGCTTGAGAAAAGTCTCAAGCTGTTAGTTGAAAAGTAAGCATATTCTAATGAAACAGTGTCTCCCCTTTAAAAAAGCATATAAAATAAACATATTTTTCATAAAATAAGAGAGAATGATAAAAAACAAATTAATCCATATTAACCATGCCAATATTTGATACTAGGAAGGTGAATCTTCCTACATCAAATGGTTCTGTAAATAGATCAGCTAACTGATCATCAGTATGAATTTTGGTAACTTGGATTATTTTCTTCTCATTACAATCTCTTACAATCTCACCCTGGCCACTAAGGCAGCACCTCTCTTAGACATTTCCAAGGCATTTCTTTTTTGTTGCCTTCACTGCTCATCATTCAGTAAGGATCCATATAAGTTTACAAGATCCATACCTTTGATGGTGCCTGAATTTCTCAAGATGGTAGAAAAATAGTTCCACTCTTCAGGCAGGATGTCCAAGAATTTGTTCACCAGAGTGAGGTTGTCCTTTGTGATCCAACAGCTTTGAGATCATTAATAAGAGCAGTAAACCTGGTGTAGATTTCTGTGAGAGACTCCTTTGGTTTTGCAAAGAAGAATTCATACTGTTTAACAAGATTATTGATCCTGTTATCCAGTGTGATTGTGGGACCATCATAGACGGTACACAAAGTATCCCACATCTCCTTTGCAGTCTTCATCTTCTCAACATGTTTGAACACATCATCAGGAACAGAAATGACCACGTTATTCCTGGCTTTAGCATCCAGAGCAACCAGTCTTTTGTCCTCATCAGACCATTGAGCTTTGGCCTTCTCAAAGGTTCAGATTTCTGGGGTAGCTCCTTCAACAGCAGGAGTGATAGTAGTAACAAAAGATGGCACATAGGAACCTTCCATTACTATCTCTGGCAGTTGTACGCCCAAATTCTCTAAATAGAGCATCATTCTGCACTTCCAACCAGAGACGTTCTGATGATTGAACTTGGGGGGTTTTTCCATTGACTCATTGTCATAGTAAGAGGAGGAACTTGCAACACTGTTGTCCATGGTAAAGTAGGGAGAATGAGAGATCTAGAGTTGACACACACTCTATCTGCTCTGATACGAGTTGTAGGTCCCAAAAGGTTTCCCTAGTGTATTGTTCTAAGCTGTAGAGGGGGGGGGGGGTGAATACAACTGTTTAAAAACTCAACAATCTTTTCTCAATGTTTGTGTATATTATCAACAAGTGTTAATTACAAACAAGCTTGACTACGGAAAGCTTCAATCTGAGATGACAGATACAACAATTGTTTAACTAATCTAAGACTGACTCAGACTAGATACAATGACTACGCTCACTTAGATGCACTCACTGATTTTACAAGACACAGATGGACAGCTTGAGTATGAAAAGCTTAGACACACGTACTGTTATATTCAAGCAGACTTGCATGCATGAAAAACACACTTTAATGCACGATCTGATTTCACACTCTTGGATAACTCACAATCCTTAGAAGCTTCCTTTTATACTCTCACTGAGAATCTCAGTGAAACTTCTTCATTGGATGATGAGATAGTGGAAAGTCTTTCCAAAAAGACAAGACACCTTTTCTGCACATTCTGATAAAGCAGATTTGTCTTCATATGGCAGAATCTTTGTCTTTTTCTTTTTGTCACTGTTGCATAAGGCTTTAACCAAAAGAGGAATGTCAAGTTTGCATCTTTATTCTTTTGTTAAGGCCATTTTGATATAAGAAAAGGTCTGTCACCGTTTTCAGATATCCGTTTGTCTTCATGTAACAGAACAGCGTAGGCATGCTGTGAAGTTTTTGTTTTCCACTTTGTCTTCGACTTGTAAACTGGTCTTGTAGCCAAAAACAATACATGAGGACTAGGGGATATATTCCATAAAGTGTTTAGCCTGTTCACAAAGAACAGGTTCTGTTCACAAAGATCAGAACACTTAGAATCTGTCTGAGCTGCTCAACAGAACAGAGCAGCGTAGACAGTTTATGTCCAGCCTGTTCAGCAACCTGCCTTTGTTGCAACGAATGCAAAAGGGTAAACAGGTTTGAGCTGATATCGCAAATCACTTTTCAGGTTTCAATAAGGCATAAACAGGCCTTAAATCATACTTTCAAGTGCATCAAACAGCTTTGATTAAAAATCTCCCTCTAAGATGTAGAGCAGGTTTGACTGAGGCATTTTTGTTCCTAACAGGAGGCATTACTTGTACGGTAGAAAGTGTACCATATATAAGGATCATAAGAGCCTCCAACACATTCTGAACCCCAAAGAGTTGAATATGAGGCAACGCCGATTGATGGAATTGCTGCATGATTACCATTGTGAGATTCGTTATCACCCAGGGAACGCTAATGTGGTTGCCGATGCATTGAGTCGAAAGGAACGAGCTAAGCCATTAAGGGTACGAGCCCCAGTCATGCACATTCAACAAAACCTTCCTTCCCTAATTCATGATGCGCAAATGGAAGCTATTAAGGAGGAGAATGTGAAAAATGAAGCCCTGACAGTTCGAGATTTGGGAAAATGGGAACCAATACTTCATGAACAGAATTTGGTTACCAAATTTTGGAGGAGTAAAAAAGCTAGTCATGGACGAAGGACACAAGTCAAGGTATGGCGTTCACCCGGGATCTGAAAAAATGTATCATTACCTGAAGGAGTTGTACTGGTGGCTGAACATGAAGGTTGACATCGCCACATATGTAAGCAAGTGTTTAACATGCTCCAAGGTTAGGGCAGAAAATCAGAAACTATCCGGGTTATTAAAACAACCAAAAATTCGTCAATGGAAGTGGGAACGAATAACCATGGACTTCATCACGAAACTGCCAAAGACATCTAATGATTATGACACTATTTGTGTCAAAGTCGACCATCTGACGAAGTTCGCGTATATCCTACCAATCAAGGAGACCGACAAGATGAACATGTTGGCTCAAATTTATCTCAAGGAAGTCGTCTCTAGACACAAATGGTCGGTTTACATCCAGATGTTGGCAATCATTACAACAAGCTTTGGGTACAAACTTAGACATGAGTACCGCATATCACCCTCAGACTGATGGTCTGAGTGAAAGGACGACGATCCAAACCCTGGAAGATATTTTACGAGCCTGTGTGATTGAATTCGGGAAAAGTTGGGATACACATATGCCATTAGTGGAGTTTTCGTACAACAACAGGTATCATACAAGCCTCAAGGCTGCTCCATTTGAGGAAATGTACAGATGAAAGTGTCGATCCCCCCTTTGCTGGGCTGAAGTTGGAGATAGTCAAGTCACTGGCCCAGAAATCATACTTGAGACAATCGAGAAGATAGTGCAGATACGAAACCGAGTAAAAGCTGCCCGCGATCGTCAGAAAAGTTATGTAGATGTAAGGTGCAAAATCCATAGAATATCAAGTGGGTGAAAAGGTATTGTTGAAAGTCTCACCATCGAAGGGCGTAATACGATTTGGGAAATTAAGAAAACCGAATCCTCGTTACATTGGGCCGCTCAAAGTTTCAAAGAGAATTGGTCCTATAGCCTATCGTCTAGATCTACCGCCAAAAATTAGTAGTGTGCATAATACCTTCCGTGTATCGAACCTGAAGAAGCGTTTCTCAGATGGAACACTCGTTATTCCCTTGGAAGAGATTTAGCTAGATGATAAACTTTGCTTTATCGAAGAGCCGGTAAAAATCATGGAACGTGAGGTTAAAAGATTAAAACACAGTCCCATACCCATTATTAAAGTCAGATGGAATTCTAGATGTGGTCCGGAATTCACTTGGAAACACGAAGATCAATTTAGACGAAAGTACCCTCACTTATTCTCAAGTACCAAGACCCCTAAGGAAACATGATAAAATTTAGGGATGAAATTTCCTTAACAGGAGGAGACTGAAACAACTGACACCAAATCAGGTTAGCATCCGATATCTAACTAACAGTGATTGTCATTAAATCAAGATGTTAAAAAAATCATAAGGATTTTCGTTTCAAAACAGAAAAAATTTCATATGTGTGATGCGATGAAACGACAAAGAATTAATTTGATGAACTTCTGACATCATAAATAATATTCATTATGCATTAACAATTTTTAAAACTTTAATTATGCTAGACAAAAACATTTTTATTAAACTAGTGTACTCAATTCAACATGTATTTATAAAAAATACATAAAAATGTAAATACATAAAAATACATTGACTTCAATATTTTATTTAAAAACCCTTGCACAATCAACATCACAACCTCCATTTCTTTGACCATACTTATTTAGATTTGCACTCCATTCCTTTCCTCTCCTCATAACCGGCCACAACACACATATAAACACCAAAGTTTTCTTCATTTGTTCTTCAAGAATTCAAGGAATTTTTGTGTGCAACAATTTCAAGATCTTTCCTCCTAGACATTTGCTTTTTTTCTTCACTAAGGTAAGTAAAAACTAACCTAATTACTTCATTTATTTATGTTAAATATATGTCTTGCATAATATATAATCACCAACAAGAAGTTGCATCAAAATCAAAGTTCAAAAACAAGTAGTTTTACTTTAAAAGTTTGTAACTTCAAATGTGTTTATATGTAACACCCTCGAACTAATCCCCAATGCCACATAAATAACACGCCAACAGAGATATAATATAATAATCCCTAGCTATTCCCAATACACACACACACGAGGAAACCCCGATAATTTAAAACTTTAGCTTACATAATTACGTCAGAGAAATCCCTGGTTAACATACACGATATATGAAGTATATAAATACACAGTCCCCAAAAATATAACTATCTCTAAGGAGGGTTGCTAACATATCCTGAACTCTGCAGATGTAAACCTACTTGGGTCCAGAAGGCCTACTAATACTCCGATCACCTGAGATAAAGACATTTAAACACACGTCATCTAAAGCTAGTGAGAATGCAAGTGTTAGGTGTACGATTATAAAAACTCAATAAAAGAAAGTAAACTCAGTAAAAGACGTTAAGCGTTCTCTAATGAACAAGCATATGAGATCCCACAAGATAGCACAGATAGGTACTCAACCCGTGTGGACGAATCCACATACCCAGATCCCTAGACCGTACAAAGCAGTCATCAGGAGCTCAAAAGGGAATTGGGAGCGACCCGACCCCTGCCCAGCCGCGCGGTATAGTAACTTGGTAGCTCAAGTGTCCCAAATCTCATATAAATAACACAGTTCATAATAAAGCTCAATAATACATGCATGATAATATCTCGATAAAAAGCTCGTAATAAAACTCATAATAATCTCGTAAGAAAGCTCAGTAAAAGATCAAGCAAGTATTAAATAAAGAATCGTACAAGTATCTCAAAAAAACATGCAAACTCACCTGACCCTGGAAACTCACTCCTCAAGTCTCTTTCCTGCCCGTCCGCAACCCTATAAACTCGAGACCCTGGAATCACAATATGGTAACTCTATATCACAATCATAACTCAATAGTCTATACACAATTCCAAGAAACACACACAAGCTCAGATACCCTAACACAGGACTCACAAAGCCCAAAACGCTAACCCTAAACTCTAGCCGGATCGCGGCCGCGCTCCCCGGTCTTTGCCACGCTCATCAACGCGTCCACGTTCAACCCGAACCGCTCGCGACCCATCGCGCCCAGGGCATCACGGCCCGGGCTCGTCGCAAGAACATCGCGGCCCATGTTCAGGGGATCGCGGTCGCGCTCACGGAGGAACATCAACAGTGATGCTCTATTTCTCTCACAGGCCAGGGGATTAACCCCAATCGATTCCCAACTGAATAAAACTTGTATGGTTCAAAACAAATTTATTCATAAACGCATACAAACTCAATTCAACCCATTTGGCAACAACTAACAACATACAATCCCCAAATTAAACCAAAAATTTACCTTGAACTCAAAGGAAGAAGTTGATAATAAATTGAAGCTTTAACCCCCCCTAAGATCTGGTTATTGTTGTTGATTGTTGCTGCTTGAGACCAAAACGCACACAACACATTCACTTTCTGATTTTGGAAGGAGGAAAACTATAGCAAGCAAGCAAGGAGGTAACTATGTATACATTTTGGATTTAAACTCGGTTCGACACCCAATATCCGATCCCGTTATTACAAAACACAATTTATATCACCAGATTCCAAATTAATCAATAGTCACCAAGCTTATTATCTTTCATAATAACTTAAACCCATAACCCAGTTAACCCAAAATCTCATCATGTGACGATTCCACCTATAACTCAATAATTCGCCCAACTCAATAATAATATTGTCATTAGCCCATTTAAAAAATTCCACGTATCTTTCCCAAAATTGGGATGTTACATTATAAATGTATGATGACACAGAGTATGGATAAATATTTTGAAAACATGGTTTATAAATTTGTTCATGATCTTTTATAGTTTTTGGATAAACAACAAGAATCACAAGTTGTTACAACTTGGTGAAAATCTGGATTTTTCCGGCAGAAACATTACATCAACTTTGAATAATCATAACTAGCTCAAAACGTAACGAAATGAAGTTATTCTTTTTCCAGAGTGTCTTAACTAAAGATCTGGAATTTTTCATAATTTAATTTGGAGTTTTGAACCCCAAATATTGTTTGCAAATCGAAAGGTCTAACAGCTCATTTGTTGCTTACATATGAGTTTTAACGGACTATTTCCCTAACCTAAACGCCTCAAAAAATTACCGTTTTTAGCTTGAAATTTTTTTAACACATGAAAGTTTCAGGATTAAAAATATCAAAGTCTACATCCTTTTATAGCTATGTTAAACACAGCCCCAAAATGGGACATAAACAGTGATAAATCCAGGAAATTTTATAAATAAAGCTTGAACAGTTTAAAAGGTTTAATGGACTTGTTATGTTGAGTGATTTAAAGTTAAAAACCATCATGCATGCATAGTATCATTTAGAGCCCTTATTAAGTATCTCATACCAATTAGGACTCGGTTAAGTCCTTTCGAATGTCGGTACACGTCAACTTCGCGATCATCACATTCACTATCACTACTACGGTGAGTTTCATAGCCCCTATTTTTAAATGTTCATATTATTTGGGGTGAGAATACATGCTCAACTTTTTATTTGGACACAACTACTTGAATCAATTTATGTATTACAAAAGGCTATTACTTCGCCGCCGCCCTCAATCATGAATCATTAATTACATTGAAACGTGAATGTTATGGATAGATCTATTTGGGTTAACGCCCCCATCCGGGTTGATCGCGCCAATTGTAAACGGATGCATAATCATTTGACAATTCTTGGTATTATGGTGTTGTATACCACATAAGGCATCAAAAGTTAAGTTTCGGGGTCATGAGGCTTATGGTAATACTCAAACTGTTGATTCACTTATGTTTACGAACTCAATGATTTTTTTGTGTTTCCAAACATTGTCTTTATTTATCGTGTAAACCTATGAACTCACCGACATTATTGTTGATGTATTTAGCATGTTATTGTCAGGACCATAAGGGGAAATGTCATAGTCGTGGCTAACATTCAAGATTTTACGTGCTTTTGGAGTCACAAGACCTTTTAAAACACCATGGAGATTTATTTGCATAACTAGATCTATTTTTGTCATATATTTTAATCTCCATCATTTATGAACTCTTTTATTTTGTGATTGTAAAACAATACTTATAATTTATGTATTTCAAAACGTCCCATTTAGAGGTCGTTCATTATGATTGTGACTTTGTTTCCTTGGCGTCACGCCTCGTTGCCAAGCGGGATATCGGGGTGTGACAGAGCTCTTCCTTGACTGCCATGACCGTCTCCTTCTTCTCCGTCAATATCAGGCGAACCTGTAACCACATCGTTGGCCGGCGACGATAAAAACATTACAAAAAACAATGTGCTTCACCCTTCCTACATCATAAAAAATATCCAATCCTAGGTCCTTCTTCTTGATGGTATCAAACTTACGTACTCATCATGGTTAAAGCTATTCCGCATTCATGCACAAGGCTACCGTGTTTTGGCTGACATTGATGACACTCCGCCCCAGGCACAAACCAATGCAACCTTCAAGAAATGGACTGAAATCGATTGCCATTGTTTTACAATGGATCTATGAAATTCTATCTTGTGACATTCTCATTCGGGTTCTCGAACCTGACACAACAGTGTTCAAAGCATGGGAGAAAATCAAAAAGATTTTCGAAACAACAAAGGCTCTCAAGCTGCTGCTTGGGAACATGAGTTTACCAACCTCACCCTCCAATCGTTATCTTCCCTTGATAAATATTTCCAAAAATTGAAAGATCTTGCAGATCAATTGAACGATGTGGATAATCCCGTCAATGAGCAACGTCTAGTTCCTCAACTTGTCCATGGACTACCGCCTGAATGTGACATGACCGCTGCCTACATCAATCAAATATTACCCGATTGGGATACTGACCGTAGCATGCTCCAACTCGAGCAAAATCGCCAGCAGGCACGGGAATGTTCTAATGTCACACCTGCTGTTGGTGAAGCTAATGTTACTGCTGACTCTCGTCAATCATATCGATCCACACGTGGCCTCCTTCCAATCGCCAAAATCACAGGGGACCAAATCAACGATGGGGTTCAAACCGTTCAAATCAGTATGGCTCGTTCAATTCGAATGGACAGCTTCACATCGCTCACCTCGCAACACCAGTTCAAGAGACTCGTCTGCTTCATACCCTCCTCAATGATCGAAAAGGGGGAGATTGTTAGATTATAAATTTCGACCATGTGGAATTTTATTTTGTAATAGTTAGTTTAATTTATTTCCATGTAATTTAGTTCCAAGTAATTTATTTTCGTTGTAATTTATTTATTGCATTTAGAAGTTGAGGGGTATAGAGTGTAAACTCCTCAAACTTGAATTTATACTTAAGGGAAACACTCCAAGGGTTTCGCATAAGTTTGTCCTATTCACTTTTTGAAATTACGGCCGCCTCTTCATTCTCCTTTTTCTCTCTATATTCGTAAACAGTGATAGAGTTTCATATCCTCATTTGTTTGTTTATTGTGATTATTATTGATCAAGAGTGCTGATATTATCATTAGGACGACTTGATAATTGGTATCAGAGCCGCAAAAGCGGATTTAAACTAATTCAATTCGGTGTTCATCGTGTTCTTCGAAAAAATCCACGGTTTTTCTCTCAATCCTTTTTTTTTATTATTCGGTTTTTTCTTGGTTTCATATTCCATAATCATAAGCAATAAAACCTATACTGATTTCGAGCATTAATTGTTCAATCATTATCAAATTTTCTTGTTTAAAAGTTGAAATTGTTAATCGGTAATTTTAAAGTGTTATTCTAGGTTATTTGCTTAATAAATCCATATTTTTTAGTGTTTTTGTATACTTGTTTTACACAAAACTTGTTTCTAAATTCAAAACAAACATTTAGAAATTATTTTCAGTCTTTAATTCACGTTATTATTAATTCTGAAATTCTGGAATTTAATTAACAATTTCAAACTTGGACCAACTCGGATCCCATCTCGGATCAACTCGGATCAAGTATTCACCTATTTCGGTCCAAATTTCGGATCTCATCCGAAATTCTAATCATCCGAAATTCAGTTAAAACATTTTTCGAGTCTCTAAAATTACTTGTCCTTCATTTTTAAAATTTTTAAAATTCAACTCGGGATCATCCAAAATTTCGTACCATCCGAAATTCTGATCACCAACCGAATTTGGATCACCTAAGTACCATTAGTCACTTTGAATTGAACCATCTGAGTTAGTGTTCTTCATCTGAATTCGGCCCATCCGAGTTACTGTACACCACCTGAGTTCCACCCATCCGAATTTTGTTCCATCCGACTTACTTTTCATCCGAGTTACTGTTCATCACCCGAGTTTGGATCTTCCGAATTTCGGTTGCTACAACTGAAATATCAGTTTCCACTTCCAAAGATCCTAAGTTCAATAATCAGCACTTATCAAAAAATCATTTCTCGCGAAGCTCTTGTCCTTGGATCAGATAACAGACCACGACTTCTCTATCCAAATGAGTATGAGCAATGGAAGAAGCAGCTCCTCAAGTTCATTGGCATGCAACCCATGGGGAATCTATTGATCCAATCTATAAGTGACGGACCTGCTGTTTTTTTGTCGAGAATGTCCTGCAATACCAGATGCTACTCCTCCAGTCCCAGCATCACGGACAGTTCGTGAACCTGGAAATGAAGCTGAAAGGGAAAGACAAACAGCCAATAAAAGGGCGGAGTATCTTATTTAGCAAGCCCTTCCCATTGATATTCTAGTTGGGGTTGACAGCAAACTATCGGCTAAAGAAATGTGGGACCAGCGAGAGATGCAAATGCTTGGGGCAGCATTAGATGATAGGGCCAAAATTGAGGAATCAAAGGCCAAATTCACAGAGTTCCGAGCCGAGGATGGAGAATCCCTACAGAGTACCTTTACAAGGTTCTGCACTGTTTTTAATGAGCTGAATAAACTGCACATCCAAAAGGACGAAGATGACATCAACATCCATCTCATATCCTCCTTAGCTCCATAATGAAAAATAGGAAGTAGAGCCACCAAAAGAGTTCTAGACATTCCAAAGGTCTCTATAAATGTGGTGTTCAAGGAACTAAATAAAAAGCAGGGCGATGTTGATGCTTAGAAACAGATGACAAACACACTGACATCTCTGTTGTTCACTATAAACCCAAACACCAAACCCACAGACTCCTTAGCCTTACTCTCAAATAAGACATACTCTGCTGAACCACTACCAAACCCATCTCTCATACCCCTACTACAGTCAAGGTGCTTCATCGTCTCAATACAAATATGCACCGCCACCGATGAATGAGCCGTTTGATGATGAAGGGGAAACCATACAAGAACAAATCATCTTGTGGTCGAATCGTCTTCAACAGAGACGATTCTATCAAAACAATACGAACAACCAACTTCGTTATGACACTGGCCCTCGGAGGTATTCTGATGACAGAACAGATGAGAGGAGGGATGATCATAGACATGATAGGGATGATAGGTCCCGTGATGACTGTTGGGTACTAATATTAAGAGAGATAAAAACAATTATTTATACAAGTTCATTTATGTAAATACTTAATTCTTGTATTTTGTATAAATAAAGTTGGTGCTACTGTTTAGAAAGAGGTATGTGGATAGAAGTTGGATATGGATTTGAGAGAATTGTCAAGCAAGAAAGCTTTCAAGAACTTCAATGTAATATTCTCTCATCTCAATCTAAGCATTCAATATTATGTAATTGAATTGTTAGTTGTTCATTTTGATTGTGTTTATTGATGTATGAATTGCAGAAACAATGAATTAACAATTGGTATCAGAGCTAAATATGGCTGAATTTGAGTGAAATTTTGAATCTGAGTTTTGAAAATTTCGAACACTGTTACATTCATTTTTATCAAAATTCATAAAATCAATTTTAGATTTTCATTTTATGGATAAAATTTTCTGAAAATTGGATCGAAGGTGGAGCATTTAAAGTCGAATCTATTTTGACAAGCATCAGATTTTAATTCCAAACACACAAATTTTAATTTTGATTTTTCTGAATTTTTGAAAAAGTGTGTGTTCTTGAAGTTTTCCATTGATTTTTGGTTTTTAATCTGAAATTAGACAATGTTGCTTCACAAAAGATGTTTCTGTGGGAAAAACGAACACTCGAGTATCATTTGAGCTTATTTGGTGGATTTTTGTTGAAAAATTGTGTTTTTAAACATGTTTTTCCTCTGATTTGATTCAAACTCGGGCAAAGTAAAAAGCATAGTGTGATTCGAGGTTTAAGAAGCATGGATCGAGATTAGTCTGCTTGTTATTCGAGTTTTATGTATGCTTAATTCGAGTTTTATCCTTAACTGATCGAGTTGGATTACTCATTGACCGAGTTTAATCTTCTTTTCATCCGAGTTTGATAACTCCTCACTTTTGAGTCATTCGAGTTTGTTGTGACTTTCATTCAAGGAAGTTTATGTGTCTATCGAGTTGGGTCCCCCTTCATTCGAGTTTCATACTTAGACACACGAGTTTATCATTATTAAAATCGAGTTTCATGCTTAAATCATTCGAGTTTAGCTACATTTCATTCGAGTTGTACTCAATATAATTCGAGTTGGGCTCCATATGATTCGTGTTGATCTACATATTATTCGAGTTGTATTCAATATAATTCGAGTTGGGCTCCATATGATTCGAGTTGGGCTACATATCATTCAACTTTTGACTGTTTGACCTTAGCTGCTTAAATTGACCATAACTTTTGACTGGAACATCGTTAGAACGCCTAACATATGTCAAATCGAAGCTTAAACCGAGATTTACGATATCAATAATTGGCATAGCCGGTTTGGTAAATTTTCGAGGCCCAATTCCACTTCATAAAAAAGTTACGGGCATTTTTCTACAGAAAATCTAAAATTTCAGCGTCAAAAAGTCATATCAGAGCTGATTTTTAACAAATTAATCATTCAAGATTCATTTTTCTTCAATCAATATTCATTCAAATTTTCATAAGTCCATAAAAGATCTTGGAAGTTCATTTTTCTGCTATTCATAATGGTATTTGAACAATTTTCAAAGTCTGAGCTGATTGTCAAACTTACTGAATCTGAAAAGATTTGTAAGAACAATTAAGACATTCTCGTTCAGTTAAATACCGATAAACATTTGGCGTTACGTGACGTACGAATACTGAATGAAGAAATTCAGAGCTTAAAAGAAAAACAAAACTCTTAGAGTTGTGCTCATCAATTGAAAATATCTGAATTACTTAAAGAACTTGATGAGCTGAAACAATAAAATGTTCAGAATGCAACTAGACTGAAATATCTTTTGCCTGAAAGATCTGATCTTTACAACAAAGTTAATGATCTTGAAGAATTACTTTCTAAGACTAATCATACTGATCAAAATTGTGTTTTAAACAAATCGAAAGAATTTTTTGCTCTTGAAAAAGAGTTGTCTTTAACTAAAGATTCTCTTGAGAAGGAAAGACATGAGTTCAAACTGAAAGAACAAGATTTTAAAACAAAATCTAAGTTTTTTGAAGATGAAAGAAAGATGTTTTTAATAAAAGAACAATCTTTTAAAACTGATTTCCAATCATTTGAGAATGACAAAAATTATTATTTGGTCTTTATCAAAGGATTAGAAGATCAGATACTTCATCTTTCTAAACAATTTAATGAATTTCCTTCTTCAAAAGAATCAGAGGTTAAAGATCCTTTAGTTAGTTCAAAGTCTAATGTTCATCAATCTGATTTTTCTACAGAAAGTGAAAAGAATCCAACTGAAGTTTCTAAATTTGATTTTTCTTCAGATCTTAAACTTAAGTATTTGTTAAAGATACATAGAGGCAAAAATAAAAATTGTTGAACAACTTCCGGTCAAGATTTACACCGGTGAATCTTCGAAGTCAAATTTTTCTAAAGTTTCTGAAAATACTGGTCATTCTAATCAGAAAACATTTTCACAGAAAAATACCAAGCATTATCAGAAACAGGCAAGAACCGGATAGTTTTTCAAAAAGAAGAGTTCGCAAAAGTCTGATCATTCAAATTCAAGTTTCTTTAGAATTTAAGATATTTAATTTTCTCATACTCAAAGAAATTTGTTTTCTGCTTTTGAGAGAGAAGCTGATAGTTATAACTTGTAATGGGTACCTAAACCCAAGTACAAGTGGCTACCAAAACCCTTTTTGAAATGGGTACCCAAAAATGCTAACAAGTTTGGATTCAAATCTGTTTGGATACCAAAGACATCTTGATTTTTTGCAAATTACAGGCTCTTGATTCCATCAGATCAAAACTCGTGCTTCAACTCAAGAAGGTTTCTACTCACATTAGAGTAGAACCCGGTGATCGGATCATTTTATACCGACTTTAATGTGTTTAAATGATATAATCTTATGTATTAAATCTTTGTATAATGCTACATTTAATTGTTATTTATCAATTGAAGGGTTAAAGCTTAAAAGGAGTTAAAATGAGTAAATTATGCCTTGGAATGTTCAACTATCGATAAAACTCATTACGCATGTAGGTAATCCTCTCAAGTATAAGTCTGACAAATTTGAGCGCAATCGGAGAACCATTATAGAAAGCCAAGCGCAGTGGGGGGCGCAGCCCTGCTCCCCAACCGAGTGCCCAAGCGCAGAGGGGGGCGCAGCCCTGCTCCCCAACCGAGTGCTCAACAGAATGAATTTTCCCATCGAAAAGCCCAAGCGTAGATCGGGGCGCAGGGGGGGCGAAGGCCTGCTCCTGCGGCTGCACCCAACCCGAAAAAAGAGTTTCTGAGCCGTTTTTAGGGTTTCTAGCACTTCTCTATAAATACCAAGTCATAGAAGACAAAAAGGCAACATATTTTTGAGGAGAAATTGAAGAGAAAAGAGGAAGAAAAGTCCAGATTCATCCATCGCGATGTAGTCTGCGCGAAACCAACGGCGAAGGGTTAGGGTTTGGTTCCTTCTACGCTCCATCTTTCCCCCATCAATCCATCAATTACGAAGCTTGTTCCTGACAAGTTCAATGTTTCGTACGCGGTGGTTGATGATCACACTATTATCGTTCAAGGGTTTGTTTGTTAGCTAAGTGTTTATGTTTTCCGTTAGTTTATTATTGTAACGAACGATATTTTTTATCTAGTTTTCTATGTGATTATTATTTAAATATATTGTTCCGTTCACTTCTATTTATATCTTTATCGTAAGACGCGTCGTAGCCGTGTTACATGCCGTGCCGAGCTCATTAGATTAGGAGTTAAGACGGACTGTGAACATGACACGATTCGTGCCCAAAATACGGATTACGATAGATGTGATTGTCATAACTATGTCTATGTGGTTAGGTTACAAAGATACATTAAATGGAATAATAAATAATTAAGTTATTTGCAACCCTATGTCGATAATCCATAATTCCACCCAAACCCTGAATCTGAAGTCGTTGGCGTTCTTACTTTAATCTTTAAGTTTTCGTAACAAAGATTTAGCTAAATTTCCAAAGTTTCACTTAATCAATTCATTCCGTAATTAGTTAAATAATTCGTTTTTATTATTAGTTAATAACTATCGTAGAATAATATTGATAACCACTTGCTCCCTGAGGAGACGATCCCACTTACCCTAGCTATAAATTAAGGTGATTGGTGTTTTTATAAATTATTTTTGAACGCTTTACGACGAGCGGTTGTCAAAATGGCGCCGTTGCCGGGGAGCTAGTGCGCTTATTAGTTTTGTTTTACGGTAGTTGTTTAGGTTTACTTTGGTTTAATTTAATTTAATTTAATTTCGTTATTTTTATTTAGTTTTTATTTTTATTTTTATTTTTTATTTTTTGTTTTTTGTTTTTATTATTTGTTTAATTGCTTGGAATGGAATCTTCATATAGTTATGATTATTATCCATCCAAACATAATTACTCGGATTATAATGATCAATACTATCCAAATTATGATAATCATTATTCTTATTATTCAAGTTGTGATTCGTACAATCCATGGAAACGACATCCGGATACCGATGCGTATTATTATAATGATTATTATCCATCTCAGCAGCGATTATATGATGAAAATCGGTGCTATCAAGAGAATGTTATGACATCCATGAGGGAATGCATGACATTTATGGAGGCAAACACCAAGCATCTCCAGTATCTCGTGAACACATGGGGGCAAATCACCGATCTCTTTTTAAAACAAGAAGCTGAGAGGGAGAAGTATATGGAACCGGATGACGAATTTGACGAGGAGCAAGGATTCGAGCATCAAGATTTCCATCAAGAATCGTCCTCAAAATTTTTGAACTTTAACGAGGAAGAGAGAGTCGAAAGTGAAGGTGTTATAAAAGATCTGCTACAACCATCAACGGAGACAACTCCATATTTCGAACTCCCTTATTTCAATTATTATTTAAAAAGTTTAATGCCTGAAACAAGCTCTAGTTCAATGCTAATTATTTTTCATGATGTTTCAGGTACCTATGGAGTACGAATCACACGAAGGGAAAAACCAATCAACTATCCGGGTAATGTGTGCGGACAAGGTGACAAACCACCTTGAAGAGGTACCGTCTGGCTGAAGACGTAAAACTTAGCGCTTCTTGGGAGGCAACCCAATGAACTTTGTGGGTGTGTTCAATAGAAACCCTCACGAGACTATAACTCGTCCACTCGGGCTATCGGGGGGTTTAAAGGCTTGTTGCACATGCTAAGTGCAATCGTGATCCCTACGAAAGTGAGGTTTAGTGTATATTTATGTTTATTTAGTTTAAGGTTCCAATTATTGTTATTTTAGTGCATTATAGTTTATAGTTCTCAAATGCATATCATGTGTGATTTAAAAGAAAATATAGGTGCAGTAGGGAATTAAGTTGGGGAGGTTTGCCCTCACCCCAATTACAAATGCTTGAAATGATTTAACTCACCTTTTAATTAAATCATGATATGAATTGCTCATACGCATTTTAGTTTATTGCATTTAATTAGATTGCATCGTTATAATTTGTCAATTTAATTAGCATTATTCTCATGACTTTTAAGTAACATAACGAGAATTGGTAGACAATTAAGTTGGGGATGTTATTCCAACTCCAACTGCGACCTCAAAACGACTATCTCACTATTTATTTAACTATGTCATGAAAATAAATACATTCATTTTTTTAGGCATGGTTTTACATTATTTGTACACTCATCCACTTGAATCTCAGTCTAATCTATATTGCTATTGGGACAATGATGTCCAATGTTGAAGAGGAGGATTGACTTGCAAGGAGATGTGGTTAAATGAGTGGATGATTACATTGCGGAAGATAGAAGGCGTTCAACCCTTGGATTTTGCATTCAATTATCAGGTTCTTCCGTTTCTTTTATTATGCTTTAATAGTAGTGTGTGAGCGTTCATGCATTTATGTTAGTTTAATTTTTCATAATTTTTAGTTTTTATTTTACATTTGTGTGTTCACCCTTGAATAATAGTGTTTTGATTAACCAATTAAAAGTAGAAATGTACTGATCTTATCTCCCTAATTTATTTTGATTTGAGCAAGTAACTTAAAATGATGATTCTAGTTAGCAAATAGATTAATACCAAGTGATATCGGTGACGATCGAGTTAATTTGAAAATTATTAAAAAGATTCATAATGAATGTGCATGCATGAGATTAATAAACGAATTTGAGTATGTTACACTTGTGTGTGATTTCAATGAATAAAACACTTTATCAAAATCAACATTTCAAAAGACATCGATACACCTAAGCAATAAGGGGGAGTGTTGCAAGTAAACCCGTGAGACGTAGGTGCTTAAATTGTAAGGGGTGGCCTAACGAGTTCGGAAAAGAAGTCTGAGGGGTATTTTATGCCTAACCCCCTAAAGCCAACTGGTTTGGGAGCGGTTGATCAATTTTCTATTACATGGACTCGTTAGAAAAGTCATGTTCAAACCCTTAATAAAATAACTTATAACTGTGCTAAAAAAAAGAGAAATTATCAAATGATAAGTGAATTCATTATAAACGTCAAAACCTGTAAAATTGCATGCATGTAACCTTGAGCAAAAAAGGTGGTTTATGGTGAGGAATGTTTGGGAGGTAAAGTGTTGATAGCGGTTTTAACACAGTGTAACGAAAATGTTATTTTAGTTATGATCATGCATGGACGTTTAGTATGAAGGCTGTTACTGATTTGATAAATTAATTAGAGAGTCACTGATTCATCGCATGCTTGGTAAATGAAATCTGAAACATTAAAGTCTGATTTAGTTTTCTTGCTCGGGACGATCAAGGTTTAAGTTGGGGATGTTTGATCGGATCATTTTATACCGACTTTAATGTGTTTAAATGATATAATCTTATGTATTAAATCTTGGTATAATGCTACATTTAGTTGTTATTTATCAATTGAAGGGTTAAAGCTTAAAAGGAGTTAAAATGAGTAAATTATGCGTTGGAATGTTCAACTATTGATAAAACTCATTACGCATGTAGGTAATCCTCTCAAGTATAAGTCTGACAAATTTGAGTGCAATCGGAGAACCATTATAGAAAGCCAAGCGCAGTGGGGGGCGCAGCCCTGCTCCCCAACCGAGTGCCCAAGCGCAGAGCGGGGCGCAGCCCTGCTCCCCAACCAAGTGCTCAACAGAATGAATTTTGCCATCGAAAAACCCAAGCGTAGATCGGGGCGCAGGGGGGGCGCAGGCCTGCTCCTGCGGCTGCGCCCAACCCGAAAAAAGAGTTTCTGAGCCGTTTTTAGCGTTTCCAGCACTTCTCTATAAATACCAAGTCATAGAAGACAAAAAGGCAACATATTTTTGAGGAGAAATTGAAGAGAAAAGAGGAAGAAAAGTCCAGATTCATCCATCGCGATGTAGTCTGCGCGAAACCAACGGCGAAGGGTTGGGGTTTGGTTCCTTCTACGCTCCATCTTTCCCCCATCAATCCATCAATTACGAAGCTTGTTCCTGACAAGTTCAATGTTTCGTACGCGGTGGTTGATGATCACACTATTATCATTCAAGGGTTTGTTTGTTAGCTAAGTGTTTATGTTTTCCGTTAGTTTATTATTGTAACGAACGATATTTTTTATCTAGTTTTCTGTGTGATTATTATTTAAATATATTGTTCCGTTCACTTCTATTTATATCTTTATCGTAAGACGCGTCGTAGCCGTGTTACATGCCGTGCCGAGCTCATTAGATTAGGAGTTAAGACGGACTGTGAACATGACACGATTCGTGCCCAAAATACGGATTGCGATAGATGTGATTGTCATAACTATGTCTATGTGGTTAGGTTACAAAGATACATTAAACGGAATAATAATTAATTAAGTTATTTGCAACCCTATGTCGATAATCCATAATTCCACCCAAACCCTGAATCTGAAGTCGTTGGCGTTCTTACTTTAATCTTTAAGTTTTCGTAACAAAGATTTAGCTAAATTTCCAAAGTTTCACTTAATCAATTCATTCCGTAATTAGTTAAATAATTCGTTTTTATTATTAGTTAAAAACTATCGTAGAATAATATTGATAACCACATGCTCCCTGAGGAGACGATCCCACTTACCCTAGCTATAAGTTAAGGTGATTGGTGTTTTTATAAATTATTTTTGAACGCTTTACGACGAGCGGTTGTCACCCGGGCTTCAGTTCAAATGGTTTCTGTACTTCTCCATATAGAACCTGAGCTAGAGGCTTTCAGATCACTTCAGACTGAAACCCGTTCTTTCAGTTCAAAATGGTTGGATTTTGTACTTTTCAGTACAGAACCCAAGCTAACGGTTTTCAGTTACATCAGACTGAAACCCGAGCTTCCGCACCAAAGACTTCTAATCATTCCATATTAGAACCTGATTCTGAAAGACAAATCTTTCTTGAATACCTGCCCTGCATTCAACTCTGATGCTGAATTGACAAAGAGGGAGTTTTATTTTTATAATTTTTTGCTCCTGATATCATTTCTATGAGTTGACTAACTGTGTGTGCTTATTTCCAGGGGGAGTTTCAGACATTCTTTGACGATGACATTTTTCACAAAACCTGTGTGTGATTTTCATGAAAATATTGATGCACACATAAAATTTGTTTTTTAGCTGAAAAGAAAATTTTTAATCTGATTCTCTGGATTTTTCATTGAGGTTAATTGGTCTAATCCTTTTAATTTTCATAATCTCATTTCTTCTGAGATTTTCTTCTTTCGTCTCCCATATATTTTTGATTCTCCCAATAAGTTCTCCAAAGTGCTAATTCTTTCATGAAAATCTGATTCATTTCATATCATATATCAAATTTTCCATTTCATTATGATATCTCCCAAATCATCATTCCAATTTCATTTCGAATATCGTCTCCTAGATCATCTAAGCTGAATTTCATGATATCCCATGAGCTTCAAAGCTGAAAATATTTCTGCTGACTTTGATTATGCACCAAAATGAGTGATAGACATAAATATCGCTTCAATGGTCTAACCAGAACCGGAAGACCTACCCAAGGAGCATCTATAGTTTGTGTGGGTGAGGGTTCTTTAGGTCTATTAGTTGAAAAAAGTGTCAATTATCACGGGATCCTGAAAGAGTCGAGCAAAGGAAAAATATAAATAAGAGGGGTATATTGAAAGGAGATGGTGGTGCATCAGATCATGCTTTTCCTATAAAGCTGACTTAATTTAAAGAAAAAGTGAGCCCGAGGGAGTTTAGTTGAAAAATGCTGAGTGCTGAGAGTTGAGAAAGAATCAAAAGAAAAGAAAATCCTACCTACACTATGTCGGCTGGGTAAACCTCAAAATCTATCAAGCCCTAGGTGACTTGATATTGAAAAAGATGTCATGAACCCAGTGACGCATGCACTTAACCCACCAACTACTCAGTTATCTCTCAAAAGATTCCTGTTTCAATAATCACGGAGATATACCACATTTCTATCGATATATCATTTGGATATTATTGATATTGAAACAAGGAAGAAATTTGCTCCGGTCTCCAATTTCATTTGATGCACATTGTGTCTAGAGCTGATTATATACACTTTTAGGACACATCGAGTCTAACAGTTTGCATGACTATAAACTGCTAGTCCAAAGTGACTAAGCCGGAACAAATAAAAGTGATTCTTTCATGTTAAAGGATTTCACGATTACTATTTGGAAATCCTACCAGTGTTAATATCACGCCAGCGCTGAACGTAGGTCACATTGTGAAAATAGGAATCCTATGTGGACCTGGACTCGTTATTTCACAAAATGAATGTGTTTCATTTTCCCCAAAGTTGAAAAGCTTTGTTTTTTTTCTGAAAATATATAGTATCAATTCGAGGGGGAGTGAAATTTTTTAGGGGGAGTGAGATAGATTTGTTTAATATAGGGAGGAGAGATATCAGTTTGAGGGGGAGAAAATCAATTTGTAATAATTTCTGAGTTGTAATTGTTGTCGTATTTCCTCTACTTTAAAATCATTGCACTTATGTCTCTGAAGACTTTGCATGATGTTCATAATTCTTATGATCATCATGAGGAGGAGAAAAGCTAGAGTTCAGAGACAACGATTGAGTAGATTGAAGAAAACTGAAGACAATTGCAACAACTTATCAAGATAATTGATCAAGCGAGACATTCAAAAGATATTCAAGATTCAAGGGGGAGTGTGCTTATAAGAAAAGAGAACATCTGAGAAGAAGAGATTTGAAGATCAGAGAGAGACAAATAAAGAAGAAATTTTAATAGAAGATTCAGAGATGAAAGAGAAGAAAAGAGAAAAGAATTGAAGTTCCTGACTTGGGCTTTAAATAAAAGTTCACCTCTAAGGGGGAGATTGTTGGGTACAAATATTAATAGAGATAAAAACAATTATTTGTACAAGTTCAGGGGGCTTTATGTAAAGACTTAATTCTTGTATTTTGTATAAATAACAGTAAGTGCTACTGTTTAGAAAAAGGTATGTGGATGGAATTTGGATACGGATTTGAGAGAATTGTCATGCAAGAAAGCTTTCAAGAACTTCAATGTAATATTCTCTCATCTCAATCTAAGCATTCAATATTATGTAATTGAATTGTTAGTTGTTCATTTTGATTGTGTTTACTGATGTATGAATTGCAGAAATAATGAATTCACAAGGAGAAATGATCGTGATGATAGGCGCTATGCTGATAGGAGAGATAGACGAGACGATAGGAGAGAGTGAGACGTGATGATAGAAGGGATTATCGAGATGATCGCCGTTATGCAGGGCGTGACGATAGACGGAACGATGACAAACGGGAGTATAATCACTGTGAAGATAGTCTGGAACCCGCCAAGCTAACAAAAGGCCAGTTGAAAGAATAAAGGAGTAGAGCTGATTAGCCCAAGGCAGCTGATGAAAGACTCTGCTATAAATGTGGTAAGTCGGGTCACTTTGCTCGAGAATGCGACAACCAATTCGAGTGTGATATAGGATATTATGAGAGGAAGCTTGAGGCACTAAAAAAGAGATCTGATGCAATGGCCGTGGTAGCACAAGAAGACTACTGGGTTGATGATGAATCTGATGAAGATAATGATAGGGGCAAAAACTGCTATATGGTAGACAGAGTTGGACTGGCTGATTATATAACTACTTCCGATTCCCAATCAGACACGACTGTGGAGGGGAAGAACATGAAAGATCCTACAACATGTCTGATGGCCAAGTTCGGGGATTCAGAGTGCTCTATGTCAGATTCAGAGACAAATAAGGTACATTCGTTTTACATTCATAAGTCTGTAACTAATTTCTGTACATAATGAATGTAACTTGCAAACACAAATACTTGAGCTAGAAGCTATCTATAATGCTGAAAGAGAAAAGTGTGCCAAGGCTGAACATCTAGCCCAATCTTTTCAAGAAAGATCTAACAAATATGAAAAGAATTGGCTAAATGAGCATGAGTTGGTAAAGAAATTTTTAATTGAAAAAGTAGATGCTGAGGATAGGAACATTTACCTTAAGAGTTGTATTGATACAATCACTGAGGAAAAGAGTTTCTTGAAGTCTGAAATGTTTGTTCTTTCAAAACGCTTAGAGCCCGTAAGTATGGAAAACATGGATAATTTGAGTAAATACAAAATAATTGAAGAAGTAAGAATAGGTTTCTACTCACGAATAAAAACCCTAGATGATGAATTTCTAAAACGGGGTAAAACTGAACAAACTATTCATCTAAAACAACCCAAAGAGACTAGGTATTATCATTCCAAACAAGGAATTGGTTTTAAGAATCCTAAGTATTTGGAAAAGGTTCAGTCAGTTTTACATATTTTTTATGATTTAAGGTATATCGGTGCTGGGTTTAAGTCTTTCTTTTTTGAATCATCGAAGAACTCTTAACCCAAGAGGATGATAAACGAAGTGAAAATAAAGAAAACGAAATTTATTTTAAATATGATGAACTAAATGAGAATTATCCTTATAGAGTACCTACTCCAGAGGAGGAGTTCTTGTCTAGCTATTCATCAGCTAAAATGAACGCCAAACGTGTCAAACCAATCCCTCATCCTTATGTTCATACAAAAGTTCTTCAACACAAAATAAATGTTTTAGAAAAGGACTTAAGGACAGCTCGAAAGAAAGCTCTTTGTTATCAAGAAGCTCTTCTCAAAAGCGAAAAAAAATTGGTTAGACAAAGTTTTGAACAAAATGTAAAATTAACCATCTACAAAGAAAAGTTTGACACAGTTTCAGAAAGATTCATTTCTCACTTAAAAGATTGAAAAGTTTCTCATTCTAACAAAGTCCCACTTGCATCATCTGATAAAGGTAAAGCAAAGATTGAAGTTCCTTTAATCATTTTTGAAGTTGAGTTTTTGAAAATCTTCAAAAGCTGAGGTTTCAAAGAACGCTGAGAGTCAATCTATGTCTTCCAAGAAACCCACTCACCATGTAAATATCTCTAAGTCTAAGTCTTCCAAACGTACTGACTCTCATCGTTTTGTTCCTACAGATCATGTGAGACGAATTCCAAAAACCACCATGCAAAATTTTTCAAGTTTTTTTGTGAAGAAGGCTAAAATGCCAAGTGATTTTGTTTCTAGAGATAGGATGAATGTAATCTGTTTTGTGTTTGAATTATTCATTTGAGGATTTGTTTACTTTACGTCCAACTAGTTTTAGACGTCAAGTGCCTGAGATGAATAAATTTGTACCTTATTCTGCAAAGAGAATTCGTAAAAATAAAATAAAAAATAGTGCATCATTGGCCACAACAAAAGTTGATACTTGTATTTTGCCAAGGCCCAAACCAAAAGCAAATGTAAAACAGGTTTCAAGATGTCCAAAACCAAAGGTAATTTCATCGCCTAAGGTTTCAAAGTCGATTGGGTCAAAAAACAAATGGATTCCAAAAGGCTCTACGTATAGTCCACACAAAACTTCAATATGGGTTCCAAAGACTGTAAATGTGCCATATACACCTGGAACACCTAACCAAAAAGGACTCATCCTAAGATGGGTACCCAAAGTTGTGTGATATAATGCAGATGGTTCTTGGTTACTTCAGATCAAGACTTGCATTTCAATGAAATGACTTCTAGTCAACTCAGACTAGGACCCGTTCTTCTACTTGTCGGTTAATGTATAATTTTGTGCGTAAACCAACATGTTTGGCTTCTGTGCACTAAGCTTAGGACCCGGTTTAAACACTTCATGTTTTCTTTACAACTCGGTTCAGAACATGGTTTGCATGTTAATTTTCGATGGATTTATTTCATGCCCATAGATATTTATTGTATTAAATTTTATTTTCAGGCAAAATCCATCTAGTACATGGATTCGGGTTGATCAAAACACATGACTGGGAGGAAAGGCAAAATCCATCTAGTAGATTGTAGAACAATATTATGGGACAGTTAAGTTCGAAAACGACAATCATGCTCAAATTAAAGGATACAGGGATATAGTCTTAAATAATCTAGTCATCAAGGATGTTGACTATGCTGAGGGATTATCACATAACCTATTTAGCATAGGACAACTCTGTGACAAAGGGCTAGAGGTCACATTTACGGCTAAGAACTGTAGTGTTAAGAGCAGTGATGGAAAAGAGATTTTAACTGGTTTTCGCAACTCATACCTATACACTATAGACGTAACTAAGCTTATGGTTAAGGATAGCATCTGCCTATTATCAAAAGCCTTGTCAAAAGACTCTTGGTTATGGCACCAAAGGTTTTCCCATCTGAATTTCGAGAGTATTAACAAGCTATCTTCGAAACAACTAGTTAAGGGACTCCCAGAACTCCGCTATGAAAAGGACCATCTGTGTGGAGCATGTGAGAAAGGAAAGATGAAAAGATCATCTCACAAGCCAAAACCCAAAGCATCTTCAAAAAGAGTGTCAGAGTTACTTCATATAGATCTATGTGGTCTCATGCGAACGCAAAGCATAAACGGGAAGCGTTATGTGTTGGTTATCGTTGACGACTATTCACGATATACGTGGGTTAAATTCTTGCGATCCAAGGATGAGACAGTCTAAAAATCATAGACTTCATTAAGAGTGTCAAAACCCAACAACAGCTGTCTGTTCAATCAATCTGTTTTGACAATGGCACGAAATTCAAGAACTCGGTAGTTGAGAGCTTCCCTCGATCCAAGGGTATTCATCATCAGTTTTCAGCTGCTAGAACACCTCAAAAGAATGGAGATGTTGAGAGGCGTAACCGTACCCTTGTGGAAGTCACACGCACGATGCTGACTTACTGAAAGCTACCTCCGTTCTTATGGGCCGAAGGCGTGTCAATAGCCTGCTACACGCAAAATCGATCCATAATCCATAAGCACTTTAATAAAACTCCATTTCAGCTATTTTTGAATAAAGTTCCTTATATCAAGTACTTACGAGTGTTTGGTTGCAGGTGCTACGTACTGAACGACAAGGACAACCTCGGGAAGTTTGAACGAGAAAGGGGATGATGCAATCTTTGTTGGATACTCATCCAATTCAAAGGCATATCGCGCATCACTCGCACCAGAACAGTCAATGAGAGTGTGCATGTCACATTCGATGAAATGGCTGAACTAGCTCCGGCCGTTAACCAATCAGGACCACACACTACCTCTATGCCTGGAGAGCCACCCCTATCTTCTTTTTCTTCTTCTGAATTAGTTAATTTATTTGATCCATTTTATGTAGAATTTTTTTGTTCTAGTACTAAACCTTCTGCTTCTGTTTCTTCTTCTGTAACTAATACATCCTCATCGGAGTCAACCGCTCAACCATCACTATCAGATCCACAAATCCTTACATCAATCCATACACCTTCCACTTCATCATCATCACTTCACCTTCCACTTCATCTACAGACACTCCTCCAGTTGAATCCACTCCAGTGATACCCTCACACATAGTTCCAAACATTATCCCTCTAGAAGATCAAACTGAACCTGAACCGGAACTACTGGTACCTTCACTCGAAACCATCGACCACAACTCTTTATGCATCCCCACACTCACCACTGAGATTCCATCACATTCACCCCTTCCACACGAGACGAAATGGACCCGTAATCACCTAACTAAACTAATTATTGGTCATATCTCTACTGGGGTCCAAACTCGAAGGGCATCTGCTAATGAATGTCTCTTTGCATCATTCCTTAGCATGATAGACCCTTCTCGCGTGGATGAAGCCTTGAAGACCCAGATAGGATTGTAGCAATGCAAGAAGAACTCAACCAGTTCAAACAGCTCAGAGTATGACAGTTAGTTCCCAAACCAAAGGACCGAACCAAAGTCGAAAAAAATGGATCTTGAAGATTAAACGAGATGAAAACGCCATCGTTGTAAGAAACGAAGCAAGACTAGTCGCCAAAGACTACCGACAGCAAGAAGGCATTGATTATGATGAGACCTTCACTCCAGTTACACGGATAGAAGTGATCAGAATCTTCTTGGCGTACGCGACATATAACTTCAAGGTGCACCAAATGGACGTCAAGACAGCCTTCCTGAACGGTGAACTCAACGAAGAGGTGTACGTTGAACAACCACAAGGATTTATTGATGCACATAAAGCATACCATGTTTATGTTATAGATAAAGCCCTCTATGATTTGAAAAAAGCACCTCGATCATGGTATGAGAGTCTTTCGAATTTTCTTATCTCAGCTAGTTTCAGCAAACGTGTGGTGGACACAACATTGTTCACTAAAAGGGAAGGCCAGCACATAATGTTAGTCCAAATATATGTCGATGATATTATATTTGGATCTACTGATCGTAAATTTTGTAAAGATTTCTCATCCCTAATGGAGTCTAGGTTTGAGATGAGTATGATGGGGGAAATGAAATCTTTCCTCGGATCAGAAGTCAAACAAATTAAAGATGAGATATTTATGAACAAGTCAAAATATACTCTTGACATTCTCAAGAAGTGTAAGTTAGACTCTTGCATGAGTTTTGCAACTCCTATGGCTTGAAACTGTAAGTTGGACACTGATCCTGTCGGGAAAAGTGTCGATAACACAACTTATAGTGGGATGATTGGTTCTTAACTCTATCTTACGGCTAGTAGACCAGATATAATATTCTCAACATGTCTTTATGCTCGTTTTCAGGCCGACCCAAAAGAATCACACCTAAGTGCGTAAAAACGCATTTTTCGTTATCTTAAGGGTACACCCGATCTTGGTCTCTGGTATCCAAAGGGAATCAATTTTGATCTTACCACGTTTTCAGATGCTGATTTTGCAGGTTGTAGAGTCGACAGGAAAAACACTTCAGGCGGAATACAGTTTTTGGGTGACGGACCGGTGAGTTGGTCTTCCAAAAAGCAGAACTGTGTCTCCCAATGTACAGCCAAGGCTGAGTATATAGTAGCTGCAAGTTGTTGCTCCCAAGTGCTGTGGATAAGAACACAGTTACGTCATTATGGATTTTCACTCACCAACATCCCAATATACTATGATTCCAGAAGCGCAATTGCCATCTCTTGCAATCCCGTGCAGTACTCACGAACAAAACACATAGATATCAGGTATCATTTTATTAAAGATCATGTAGAAAAATGAACAATTGAACTATATATTTTGTAGGCACGGAACTTCAACTATATATTTACTAAGGCTTTGGATAAACCTCGTTTTCAGTTCTTAGTATCTCAAATCGGCATATTGAATAAACCTTCTAGTTAAATTCCAGATATCTTCTAAATAACTCTATTACAAACAAGTCATTGTTTGAAATTTCTTTATTTATAAAAAATCTGATATTTAAATTTAAAGGTCGTGTCACAAAAGTCTGTTCAGTATTTCTTTATCTATGTATATCTTTAATGTTGATGATCCTGAAAGTTTCTATGTGAATTGTTCAAACTTGAGTGGGACGCTAATTATATCCAGGTTTGTCTGTATTACAAAGGATAAAATGGTCTAAGGGATCGATCTAATAGGATAATTGTTTAATGGAGGGGGAGTAAACTCAGGATGTATAGTGTAAATTATTTAAGTTTATATTATTTTCTCGTATTTTTAAGTTAAATTTAGTTTCCTTACGTAATCTCTCTGAAAAACACAAAAAAAATTTATTTTGTATTTTTAGTTGTCATTTATTATAAAAAAAATATTCAAAAAGATTTTATTTTTCTTTAGTTAATTTCTTTTAATTAGATTAATTCTTAGTTATTAGTTTAATTAAAAGGATATTGAGTTTAGTTACATTTTATTATTATTTGGTGAGCTTAGTTAATTTTAATTGTGTCTTAATAATTTTTCCAATTGAAAACTCAATAAGATTTTTTTTTGTCTTACATCTATTTAAAAAGAAAACTCAAAAAGCCTTTTATTTTTAATTTTTAATTTTTAAGCTATCCTTACTGTAACCCAAAGTTTTTTTTTAGATCGGTTTTGTGTGATTGACCCAACTCCAATATAAAACGTGCGGATCCATATAAACCCGACCCGACCCGCCTATTTAAATAGGTGGAATTCTCTTTCTTAATCTCTACGCTTTCTTTTCCTCTTCTTCTCCAAAAACCTCCGACGACTCCCCACCTTCATAGTCGCCGTTTCAAGCTCACAAAGCTCGAGTTTTCCACCGATTTCGCTCATTTTTCTAGCATTATTGGCTAATACTCTATCAGGTAACATTAATCTTGCTTTATTTTGCACTTTAACTTCATTTTACGATTTTCAGATTTTTTAGGGTTTTTAAACCCGATATTTTTTTTTTTTGGCATTTTTAGGATAGTAAATCAGTTCTTTTTAAGTTAGAGTAGTTAAATAAAATGTTCCTTATCACTTTTAGCCTTAGGATCTGCATTTTAGTGCATTTTTGTGAATATGTTGAGCAGTACACGTTGCATGTGCATGAACTCATTTACTGCAAAATTTTTCTAAGTGTTCAACTCAGATACACCTGAAATTCGGGTGCCCTACACTTAGAATAAATTTTACCTGTTAAATATTTCATCTTCCATGGATCCCATCCGAATTTCGGTTCACCGGAAATTCGAATCCATTAACAACATACACTTAGAAAATTTATGAATGTTATCTGTGGTTCACCCGAATTTCGGTTTGTTCCATATAATAACATTTATATCTTTTAATAAACTAAGTGTATCTCTCGGACCACCCGAAATTCGGGTCCTTACAAATTTCAGGCCCACTCTGAAATTTGAAAATTCATTTTTAGTCTAACTGCTCATTGTAGTTTTTATCATCCGAAATTCAGTTCCACCCGAATTTCGATTCCCACATCCTTCAATTCATATTTAGTTTTTTCTTTTAAATTACTTCATGCATCATTTCATTCGAATTTCTATCCCACCAGAAATTCGGATCAACTCACCCGAATTTCTATCCCACCTGAAATTTGGTCCATCTGCATCCGAAATTCGGTTCATCCGAATTTCATCACTTAGCATTTTTTTTCATTTTTCATTTTTTTTTTGCAGTTCACTTAAATCAAAACAAAATAAACATTCCATGTCCTTTAAACCATTGATTCTAGTTAAAATAAGTGTTTGAGAGAACACGTCTATTCTAACATTGGTCTCTCAACGATCGACTCTGGATTTTATTCAGTAGAAGTTACCTTCTGTTGATAAAAAGCCTGATGCTTTAAACAGAATAGACGGGTTCTAATTCACACTTATTTCAGACTTAATATCAATGTATCATCTTTATACAAGTCTGTTAATCTAACTGTGCTGCAATATACAGGACATATGAATCATCAAAACACCCTCACCATCCCCCATCCTTCCATTCCAAATAACAAGGCCCAACTACCGGAGGAAACCCTACTTCCATCCAATCAGTTCACTGAGTTTTCCCTCCACAACTGGCAACTAGACCTATCCATTCTCTGCACTGAAGCCAAGGATATCACCTTTGATATCCACAAAGGCCATCCCATCTTCTACTCCTTAACCTCCACTCTCTCTGTTTCCATAATCTATCTACAACAGTTCTGGTACCATCTAACCTTTGTAAATGAGGAAGTACCTCATTTTTCCACAAAGATAGACTCCGTACCCATCAAACTCACTCTTTCAGCCATCCACCATATTCTTCGCCTACCCACCGAAAACTATTCAGTCAGCAAATACGCCTTTGCCTGGATCCCAACCCAAGCCCAAACCTTGCAAGAATTTCTATCCATCGGATATGATGGCAATCTGTCCAAACCATCAAAATTCAAGACCAAGCAACTCCAGTCTCACTGGAGGGTCTTCTTCGATGTCATAAATAAGTGCTTCACCGGTAAGCCCTCAGGCCACGATTCAGCCTCCATTCAAGTGCTAGCAATGTTTGCCGCCTTCGCACATGATAGGCACTAAGAATATGCGGCTTTCGTATTTGAGGAACTGAAAAGAGCAGTCAATGATAGAGGTACCAAAAGGGAAAGAAAATTCAATCCCTTTCAAAGATTTGTACATCTGTTCATCCAATATGCCATGGAAAATGACAAGGACATTCACGAAAGGCTAGAAACAGATGTTTACAAAACTGTGGCCTTACGATGAGTAAAAATTCCTAAGGAAAATTCAAGGGTACCGGTAATGAATATTCCACTACCCATGCTTCGATTGGCCGATCAATCTAAAGAAAGGGTCAGGGATTATCTTCGGGGAGTGTACCCGGATGAGGCTCTGTAAGAATCGACTGAGCTAACCCAATCCGTAGGTGAGGAACAAATGAGTGAGGCAGAGGGTGTTGAGGCAGCTATACAAAATATAATGGGTTCAGAGGAGTGGGAGATCTCCATAGTGAGGGAGGGAGATGAAGGTGAGGGGGCAGAGACCGGTGATTCTAAACACATCTTCTCTAACCCATTGAGGGCAAAGGGAATAACATCTGAGGGAGTCCATAGCCCAATCAGCCGGACAGTCCAGGATAAGACCACTAGTCCAATGGTCGAACTAACCTAAACTATCCATTCAGGTTCCCCTCAAAGGAAACTTGTTTCATTGCACGGGGGTACAGCACATACGCCATCACCCTCTCATTTGGAGACCGGTGATGTTGAAAAAGGTCACACGCCGGCCCATGTGACCGAACCTCGATTGATCACAACTGAAACCCCACCCCATATCACATCGCACGACACCTTCGTCGCGTCCCCCCATATCAGAGACTCCTCTGTGGCGTCTCCAATAACTTTCGGATCTGCACTCCCATCTGGGTAGGCAGAGAGGATGGAAGGAAGACCTGAAGCTGCAACGAAAACGCAATCAGTTTAAGGCCATCCCGGGATTACTCCCGAGATGCTAACGGCAACTCTTCATGAGGCTGGTTTTGTTTCCTGGGCTGACCTGGATGCCTTCAAGGCTGCTTCAGAGGAACAACATACCGCCCTTCTCTCATTATTGAAGGGTAAGGGTGTTGCAACACAGGAGTTGCCACCAAGTACTCCATAAGTCCAATCATCTTCATCAGTAAAACAATAGATTTTGGTCCTTTAAGATCAAATAGAAAGCCTAAAAAGGTTAGTTCTACAAGTCCAGGATCAAATGAACATCAGAATGGACAGCCTCGAATCCGCCATAATTGATCTGCAACCATCATGCAGACCTCAGGCTGAATCCCGTGAACGCAAACATGATGATCAGGAGGACCGTTCGCCCCAGGATTCAGTCTGAGGGAGAAATGCAGAATGTAGAATGAGCAGTTGTCGAACAGAGTGGGGAGGGAGGTTCAGGGGCTCCAGGTGGTCCACCAGAAGAAGATCTAACATCTGCTATGGTAGTGTTCGAGCAACCCTCGGATAAAATTAAGATCATATTAGTGTTTGACTCAGACTCTGATATTGATCTTGACTATCCTTTAATAACACCGAAGCCTGAGCCAGAATCACCACAAAAGTCTTCATCATCATTTGACTTCTTGAACTCCCCCACCCATGTGCCTGAACAAGAAATTATTTCAGTCATAAAATCTCCCACCCCTACTCCAATAAATATCCTTCAAGTCCAAGATATCCCACAAGTCCAAACCACCCCACAAGTCCAAAATCCAGCTTCCCAACCTGCCGAGTCATCGGGCCCAAGGACCGTAAACTGTTTTCAAACGGGGCCTGTTGTATCTACTGTGCATGATAGAAACGACCTATAATGGGGAAACTGGTACTCAAAATGAAAAATAAACTCCCTCTCAGCTGAAGAAAGAGATGCATTAAAGTTTGATCATAGGGGTCGAGTTTACCAAATGCTAGAGATTCCGCCAGCTGAAATTGAGGAACCTCCAGTAGAAAGGCTTAAAGATTTCTAATGAACTTTACTGCAGAAGAATTCCAATAACCATATCTCGAGGAGAGATTTAAAATGGTCTTCAGGAAAAAGCCAGGAATGTATAGCAAAAGGCTATTAATGAAATTCACTGACACATCCAGAGCTGAACAAGCTGAATACAATCAAATGATGCTTAGAGATAAGAGACAAAAAGCTAAGTATTGGTCTAAGCCCAAGATTATCTAGATAACACCCATCTCCCTATACAAGCGGGCCTGTCTGTTCACTCCTTCATTCGTTGTCATAAGAGAAGACGGGTCATCGCAGCAGATCTGTGAGAGTGATCTTGACTCTGTGAACATCGATGATATTGAGAGAATTCATAATAAGCTGAAAAATGATATCAATGGGCGATTAATTCATATCACTACTCTTGCACCATTAACCAGAAGCATCAAACGATGGTCAATCATCATGTGCTTAAGAGATTTCCAAATATCCGTCGATAGCTATCTGGTTAAAGTCGGCCTCAAGGCTACTGAAGAAGATATTTTTGCTCTTGATCATCATTCAATGTATAAAGTTCTCATGCGAGGTCTGCAAGTTGTTATCTTTCTGAATAAAAATGGTCACAAAAGGTTCATGCGCTTTGAGGAACTACCATGTTACTCTGATGGCACACTTCATTTGGTGAGAGCCGAGCTTAACAAGAGACTCCAAGAAGACGATGCACAACCAATTTCAGAGCTTAAGAAGAGGCATAAAGAGTTTCAAGACCTTCTCAGCGCAGTTGAACTCATCAATGACAACCTGCACATTAGGCAAATGACTAGAAGATTCGACGTCATCCTTAGCCTTCGTGAAACTGCAAGGCATGCCTGTTACCCTCCTCAATGATCAAAAATGGGGAGATTGTTAGATTATAAATTTCGATCATGTGTAGTTTTATTTTGTAATAGTTAGTTTAATTTATTTCCATGTAAGTTATTTCCGTTGTAATTTATTTATTGCATTTAGAAGTTGAGGGGTATAGAGTGTAAACTCCTCAAAGTTGAATTTATATTTAAGGCAAACCCTCCTAGGGTTTCCCATAAGTTTTTCCTATTCACTTTTTAAAATTACGGCCGCCTCTTCATTCTTCTTTTTCTCTAAATATTCGTAAACTGTGATACTGTTTCATATTCTCATTTGTTTGTTTATTATGATTATTATTGATTAAGATTGCTGATATTATCATTGGGACGACTTTACATATTTTATACACACCCAGAATAATCAAAAACCTTGTTTCAGTTCGTCAGTTTACTATAGATATTTGTGTTTCTATTGAGTTTGACCCATCTGGTTTCTCTATGAAGGACCTATAGAGTGGGAAGATCCTTACTCATCACAATAGTACCAGAGCTCTTTATCCGTTCACTTCCCCAGAGTCACCAAATCCGACCCTCATTTCAGTTTCTACTTCAAATTTATGGCATTCTCGACTCGGACATCCGGCAGGGAATAGTCTGGACACAAACGTTTTCCATTTATTTCATGTAATAAGCGTAGTAGTAATCATTCTCTTTGTTTCTCTTGTCAAATCTCTAAACACAAACGTTTTCCCTATAATGAATCTACATCTAGTACTTTATTGCCTTTTAACATCATACACTGTAATTTGTTGACTTCACCTCTATTAAGAAAAAATGAATACAAGTACTATCTGGTTTCACGCAATACGTTTGGGAATATACATAAAAACTTAAATAGCAAACTTTCTCCAGGTTCGCTGAATTTCACTCTTTTAGTCAAACACAATTCCACATCAAAATTAAGAGTTTTCAATGTGACCTTGGTGGTAAATTTGATAACCAAAATATTAAGCAATTTGCATCCACACACGGCCTCCAATTTAGTTTCTCTTGTCCTCACACCTTTCCCAAAATTGCAAGGCTGAAAGAATGATTCGTCGATTAAATGAAATTGTTCTAGTTCTAATTTCTCATGCATCATTACCACCATCTTTTTGGGTCGATGCTCTTCATATGACAACCTATCTTCATAACATCACCCCTACTAAATTGCTTCACAACCACACTCCCACCTCCGCCCTTTTCCGTCGAAATCCTACCTATGATCACCTTCACCCACTCCACCACCATCACCTCATCCAAACCTGCGCCCTATCCCCACCTCACCACCATCCTCCCCTACATCTCCACCATCATCATCACCTTCATCTTGCACTACATCGGGAGCCTCAACGCCCACCTCTCAACCCTCTCCAACCCACCTAATGACTACACGTTCTTGTCATGGTATTATCAAACCAACCCAACGTCTAAACCTTCATACCTCAACCATCTCACCCCACCTAAAAAACCTACACCTTGCTCTTCGTGACCCTAACTAGAAATATGCTATGAATGAGGAACATAAAGCTTTATTTGACAATGATACATGGAAATTGGTACTGAGCCCCCCTGTGTAAGACCCAGATTTCTCAAAGGTCTTAAGACTAGGCCCTAGTGGCAATGCAATATAAATCAAGAAACTAAGATAATAATTAACAGTGCGAAATTAAAGTTAATTGTAAACGAAGAAAAATTTTAAGTAATAGGGTACAGACTTCTAGACTATTACATCAAAGCACAAAATATAAACTAGCCCAGTATCCTAGAATTCTATCATTAGTCAAGTATCAAGGTGTTGAATTAGGTTCTAAGCCACTTCAAGGATTTTCACCGTCCTGAGCAAATCACAAAGTACAAAGTAGCCCAGTATCCCAAAATTCTATCATCAATCAAGTTGCAAGGTGTTGAATTAGGTTCTAAGCCACTTCAAGCAATTTCACGGTCCTGACTTATGAACTAGGTCTTGCCAATCCTTTGCCTTTATCTGAAAAATAATGCAACAATGGGATAAGCTTAATTTCTTAGTGAGTAAGTAGAATTTCAAATTTAACATGCAATTATGAACGCGGGCTCAAAAAATCTTGCACTGCACTCAACTCATGCACAACTGAACTCTATTGCTCATGCATTGCACTAGGCTCATGCACAGCTCATATCTCGAAGGGACATTGGCCAATATAACTGCTCTGATGCACGTCTTTGCACAGCTCCCAGTTATAAAACTGTTGTCGCTTTTGAGACTTTAGAGAAATTAATATAGAAGCTCTGGATAATGACAACACTATACACACGCATCAGTGTGTGGGGATCAGCCATGTACTGGGCTAGCTACGAGTAATTGTTGTATGGATATCATCAGAATGCTCAGCTCTAGCTACCCTCTGTGATTTCATCATGTAAATCAGCACATCATAAGGCTAACAATAACCCAACACTGAGCAATAATGTTGGTGTTAATCTTAATAATCGAATGACTTGTCAAAGAATAGAAGCTAGCAGAGGAAATGATCGGCTTAACAAATCATAGTAAATATGCTCAATAAGATCTGAAATCCAATAAAGTCAGGATAATGAAAAAAAATCTCAATTCACATAGTTAGCAGTTAAAGTAAAATCTACAACTCACAATTACGGGTTGATGTGCTTTCTGGCTCGGTGGCTCACAATTTGTAGTGGCTTAGAACCACTATCTGACTTTTATAAAACTTACAGACAGCTTACCACTTTGCTACAGCCTTCAGTGGTGCTCTTTAATATGTCTTTTAGCTTCTTGTGTTGCTCAATCTGTTATACATATAATTTCTGATATTTATTTGCCTTTATGCCATCCGAATAGTATATTCAGTGTTCAGTCGTTGGTCTTTAAATTCAAAGTCCCATATTTACTATATTGCGATGAACATGGTCAGAAATTTTACCAGACTTGGATGTACTTCTATGTCATTTTGTTGTTATTATGTCTAATTTTATGTTCCTAGGTAATTATGTCTTTCATGACTTGTAAGCATGTCTTAGGACTCATTAGTTTCATGACTGGTCATACAAGCATGCATACATGTAATATTAATTCATATGGGGGTGTATAGATGAATACATAAATCACCCCATGACTTGTTAATTTAGTCTTATATTTTATTTAGTCCATTCGGGTCGTCAAGGCTTGCTTAATTGAAGTCACAAGCATGTATGCTCATTCACGGTTAAACTGTTGGTACATCCCGTGTGACGATAGCAGTCTAAGTGGTCTTACATTGTGACTTAGCATGTGTTTGCTATAAATATATTATATATGATTGATGCTTATTAGTGTTTGTATGTTTGAACTTGATGTAACGTATTACAAGAAGTTCAAACATAAAGTTCAAAGATAAAATCAATCATAAGGTAATATCATAAGTTTTATCACTTAAGAGTTTAAGTAATTGGCTAGATTCGAATTTCTTAAGGGAATACATTCGAATCTGAGATAGATTCGAATGAGTCCATAGATTCGAATAGGCTAGATTCGAGACTGTCAATATGGACAGATTCGAATGGGCCTTAGGCCAGATTCGAGGTTGGCCCACAACAGACTCGAATCAGGGTCTATAATTAGGGATAGACTCGAATAATTAGCAGACTTTTTGCAGAATTCGTGAGGGATTAAGCAAAGAGGCGATCTCGAGTTTATCAGCTAGGTGAGTGCCGTTTCGGAGAGAATTAGTACGTAGGATCGTTCGTGTGTCGTTCGTTCAGAGTCTAATAGTCTCCGTGTTCCGTTGGTTGAGAGTTGTCCGTCTAACCGTCAACGAGGATTCCGCACTCGTTCACGGATCCGCGTCTAGATAGATCTTGCATTGGTAGACCTTACAAGTGGTATCAGAGCCTACGGAGTGTTCTTGGTGTTCTTCGTGTTCATCAGATACATTCTAGGTTTCTTGACGCTAGTTGGACGGTTTTGCTCTCAAAAACGTGTTTCTGAGCTTAGCAAATTCATATTCGGGAAACACTTTGTGGTTTTTCACGTTTTTGATCGAAATCATTATTTTTCGTTTGAAAAATAGTGATTTAATCTGTAAAACGTCAAAAAATCAAAGTGTTAGCCGTTTTTCGAGTTTGCGGCGCTCGAATCTATAGGGGTAATTAGGGTTTCACTCTAGTCTCGAGTCTAACCTAAATACGCTCCTTTCGAGTTAATTTCAGTGAGTTTCGAGTCTACTTTGTTTCGAATCTGTTACTTCATTCGAATTGGATCTCGAGTCTGTGTTGTTTCGAGTTTATTTCGAGTTTGTTACTGTTTCGATTCTGTGCTTCGATTCTGCTGACATTCGAATCTGCTGAGCCTTCGATTCTAAGGACCTTCGAATCTAAGGAGTTGTTCGAATCTGACATAATTTCGAATCTAATTGACTTTTAAGACTTAATCGAATTTAATCTCAACAGATTTAATATTAATTAGTTTCGAATCTATCTAGATTCGAATAAGTTAGTCTAAATCAGTTTCGAATTAAATTAATTAAGTTCAAATTCAATTTGTTTCAGAAAAGATGTCAAATCTTCAGAAATTCCTTGAGATGGATCACGAAGTTGGGAAGGCAAATGCACCGCCTAAGCTGATGAAAGTTGAGGACTATTACTGGTGGAAGGACAGATTTACAGATTTTGTACGATTCAATGATATGCGCATGTGGGTGTGCATAGATGAAGGGTACATTCCGCCAGTATCTGAAGTTGAAGGCCGTCAAAAGGTCTTGTCATATCAGATGATGAAAGAGGATGACAAGAAACTATTTGAAGCTGAAAACAAAGCTTTCTCCATAATCCGTATGGCTTTACCTCAAGATATTTTACACACATTTCGGACTCAAAGGACGTCGAAGGAACTTTGGGAGTCTCTCCAGAAAAGGTGTGAAGGTAATCCTCGGGTGCGTAGAAAGCGTACAGAGCTGTTGACCCAACAGTTTGCGATTTTCAAGGCAATTAAGGATGAACAGTTGGATGATATTATCACAAGGTTCTATCATCTGATAACGGAACTTGAAAGTCATGGAATTGAGTATTCGGACACTGACAAGAACAACAAGCTTCTTGATGCCCTACCAGCCAAATGGGCTATGTACGTCGCAATGATTAAGCTGAATGAGGACAAATATTATGCTCAATCACTTGATGATATTGTGGGAACGTTGAGGGCATATCACTTCGAGATGATTAAGGCTGAGACTGATTACGAGCAAGTCCAGAATCCGGCTATGTATTTTGGAAAGACATCTAAATCATCAGTGACAGCTGAACCGAAGAGTGCTAAAGCGTTTTTCACCGGAGAAACGTCATCGCCACCAGAGTCCGAAGACTCACTGAATCGCGCGTTCTTAGGGTTAGGAAGATCGGAAGAACCGCAACCTCAAGTCCATCAGGCACCGACAAGTCAGAGCTATTCGAAGATGCCGATGAGCGCAAAGTCCGCAGAGGAACATTTGAATCTGCTTGCTTCCTTTGTGGCAGCTTATGGAAATTGTGTTCAAGGGAAAATCAATGACCCAGCTCTATGGGATGAAGATTACGATCAGGTCGACCCTGATGACTTAGAGGAAATGGATCTTAAGTGGCAACTGGCCATGGTGACCCAGAGGGTAAAAAGATTCATCAAGCGAACTGGGAGGAATCTGCAAATGAACAACAAAGGGATAGGATTTGATAAGTCTAAGGTCAAATGCTACAACTGTCAGGGATTGGGACACTTCGCCAGGGAGTGTCAAAGACCGAAGGTAGAGACATACCAAGGACAGAGTCAGCATCAAGGACAGTACCAAAATCAGTCCCAACAAAGATACCTTCCGAGTTCCTCATCTGGTCAAGCCAATCTAGCGGGTCTAATATCCAATGTCACCTCTGACAGACAGCTAGATGGTACCTATGACTGGAGTTCACATCCTGAGTCCAATGCTAGAGCTTTCATGGCTGAAGTTACGGAGAATGGTTGTGAAGAAGACGAGCAGACTACACGGGACAGCAGTCCGATGTGGGTAGAGAAGGCGAATGATCAGACCGTGCTGGAGTTTGCTGCTCAGATGGCCAACGTGGAATCTGATAACTCTAAGGTTAGTCTTTCTTATTCTCTATTTTCAGAATTATGTGCTTTGTGTGCTACTTCTAATGATAGGTTAAATCTAGTCTTAGAATCACACAAAACCATTTCTGCTCAAAATGAAAACTTAAAAATAGAAAACGCTAGCCTAAATGAGATAAAGCAAGATTTAAAAGAAAAGCTTAAGGCTGATGCTCAAGACGTAATAGTTCTAAAAGACAAACTGAGTGAGCAGTGTGTTAGGATAGAGCTTATGTATGAGCATTTAGAGGCCTTGACCAAAAGTCTGAAGGACAGGGACATAGAGCTAGCCGAGACCAAGGTTAAGGTAGCAGAGGCAAATAGCAAGCTGGAAAAGTTTAGGAATTCGAGCCTAAACCTAGGAAAAGTCTTAGATGCCCAAAGACAGTCTAAGAAGCCTGTAGGTCTAGGTTTTCACGAAATTCCTCCACCATTCAATGCGAACTATGTGCCTCAGCCTCAGGAGAAAACTGACAAGTCAGTAGACTTAGAGGACCTACCTGAACCGACACCTGAGCCTACAGTTGATAATACACCTAAGGTGGTTGACTCAACCGTCAAGGTCAAGAAAGTGAAATTTGTGTCTTCCTCCAGTGAAATACCTGCAGGAAAACAGAAAATTTCATGGGCTGACCAGGTCGAAGAGACAGACACTGTAGATGTACCAAAGGAAGTAGACACTAGTGAGACACCTAGATCTAAGGGAACAACCAAAAAGTCCATGGATAAGATGTCTTGCTTTAGATGTCACGCGAAAGGGCATGTTGCTTCTCACTGTCCAATTAGGAAATCAGATGTTACCCCTAAGACAGTGAATCCAACACCTGTTAAGCCCTCACCCAGTGTGGCAAGCAGCAGTAGTTCTCAACCTACCGAGAAAACTGTGCAGGCCGCACCCAAACAAGTTGTGAAAAACACACCGGTTAAGGTTGGACCAAAGGAAGTGATTAGGACAAATTCACCGAATCGTGTCAACAATCAATCTAGGTCAGCACCACAACAAGTCTATAGGAGCACCACACCTAGCAGGTCACACACTCCAGTTAGGTCTCATACTCCAGTTAGACAGTATGCACCGGTAAGAGCTCAAGGATCACAGTCAGAAATGGCATATAATAGGAATTATTCTAGAGCTACACAACAAATGCCTACACCAAGGCAAAGAGTGAATTTAAATCACTCGGCACCACAACAGAATTCAGTTCAAAGGCCCAAGTCACCTGAAAGGCGAGATGGGTACTTGAAAGAGTTCACGTATGTGGACGAGAATGGTATTACCAAGTCAGTCATGGCTTGGGTTCCCCGTGATAACTAACCTCTTTTCTTTCATGTGCAGGAGATAACTACCGGTCCAAACAACAAGTGGTTCGTCGACAGTGGTTGCTCCAGGCACATGACGGGGGAAAGAAGTCTACTCACAGACTTCAAGGGAGGTAATAGGGGATTCGTATCATTCGCGGGTAACAAGGGTGGAAATATCACTGGAACTGGAGAAGTCACTAATGGGACGATTACTTTGGATCAAGTTTATCACGTTGATAACCTGGTTCATAATCTCATTAGTGTCTCTCAAATCTGTGATAAGAAGAACTCAGTGTTATTTACTGACACTGAGGCGTTAGTGCTAAAACCTGGATTCAAGATACCTGAAGATTGGATATTGATGCGAGCGCCAAGGAAAAATGACTTGTACATGCTCGATATGAACAAGCCAGATACTTCGATGGGTCCGATCTGCTTACTATCAAAAGCTTCAGAGACGGAGTCCGTACTGTGGCACAGACGCATGGCTCACCTGCACCTGAGAAAGATGAATTACATTACGAAGCATGGACTGGTGCAGGGTGTGCCCATGAAAAGTTTTCAGTTCGAGGATAAGTGTCTACCTTGCATGAAAGGCAAACAACACAAGAAGACACACAAGTCCAAGAAGCAGAATTCCATAGCCTCAACATTCGATCTGTTGCACATGGACCTTTTCGGCCCAATCAACAAAAGGAGTATTGGAGGTAGTTGGTACTGCTTAGTTATCACCGACGATTACTCACGTTTTTCTTGGGTTTTCTTTTTAGGTACGAAGGACGAGACGGCTGCACGGCTCATCGGGTTCTTGGACCAAGTGGAGAACTCATACGGAACTAGGGTTAAAAATATTCGTAGTGATAATGGAACTGAATTCAAAAACACTGTAATTGGTGTATATTGCCTATCGAAGGGCATAGTGCATCAATTCAGTGCACCATATGAACCTCAACAGAATGGGGTGGCCGAACGTAAAAATCAAACTTTGATTGAGGCTGCAAGGACTATGCTTTCGGATTCAAAGCTTCCTACCATGTTTTGGGGGGAGGCAGTGAATACCGCGTGCCACATTTTAAACCGAGTCCTTACAGTCAAATCATTGAATAAAACATGCTCTGAAATTTTGAATAAACGGCCACCTAACTTAACTGGATTCGAACCGTTTGGAGTACCATGCACACTTTTAAGAACAAAACATCAACCGAAGTTTGGTGAAAAGGCTGACGAAGGATACTTCCTAGGTTATGTGCCAAACTCACCAAACAAACGGGTGTTTAACAAAACAACTGGTACTGTGGAGATTGTGTATAACATTAAAGTCACAAGTTATACACATGAACCCCAAACTGGTCCGGAATGGATATTTGACTATGATAAGTTATTTGAGTCATTTAACATTCCTCTGGATGATAATGCAGGTACAATCGAGAAGGACTTGGCGACGTTGCATCTGAACGACGATGGCCAAATCTTTCCAAGGACCACGTTCGAATCTACGTCCGAGACTACTGCGACTGTAGATGGGTCTCCAGAAGTTGCTGATCAAGAGGCACCTACCACTGAGAATCAGACTCAAGCATCGAGTTCCAGCTCTGAGGAAAATGTCCGTGAGTAGGAAAATATAGAAGCTGAGCCTGTTCCCCCATTAGGTGAAATAGGATCCAACTTAGGAGATAATCTAAGAGTTGATGACATAGAGACCTCTAGGATTAACAAGAACCATCCAATAGAAAGCATCATAGGAAATCCTAACGAGGGTGTGAGGACTCGGAGTAGTGTAAATAACAACACTGTGTTGTTATCGATGATAAACGACTCCGAGGCATATCACACATGTCTATATTCGTGTTTCATATCGCAAGTAGAGCCCAAAAATGTGCAAATGGCACTTAAGGATAACTCCTGGGTTGAAGCGATGCAGGAAGAACTTTCACAATTTAGGAAACTAGAAGTGTGGGAGTTAGTTCCGTTACCTCGAGGGGAGATTGCAATAGGAACCAAATGGGTTTTTAAGTGCAAAAGAGACGATCGGGGTATAGTCACGCGCAACAAGGCGAGATTAGTTGTAAAGGGTTTCAACCAAGAGGAAGGAATCGATTACAACGAAGTTTTTGCACCAGTAGCAAGGCTGGAAGCCATTAGGTTGTTTCTAGCGTTTGCCTCCTTCAAAGGCTTTAAGGTATATCAACTGGACGTTAAGAGTGCTTTCCTGTATGGGAAAGTGAAGGAGTTGGTGTATGTAGAACAACCGCCCGGATTTACAGATCCAAAATATCCTGATAGAGTATATCGCTTAGATAAGGCTCTTTACGGATTACATCAGGCACCCAGGGCGTGGTATGAGACTTTATCCAACCATCTTTTAGAAAACGGTTTTGAAAGGGGTAGGATAGATAGTACTCTATTTGTGAAGAGGAATGGTGAACACTTTATCTTGGTACAAGTGTACGTCGATGATATCATTTTTGGATCATCAGACGAACAGATGTGCAAAGATTTCGAAAAGGTGATGAAGTCTAAGTTCGAGATGAGTGCTATGGGGGAGTTGAATTTCTTTTTAGGGTTACAAGTTGACCAAAAGAAGGAAGGGATGTTTATCCATCAAACTAAGTATGTCTATGACATATTAGAAAGGTTTGGGATGGAGGGAACTAAGTTGACTGCCCACTTCAGCACGCCGATTCAAGTGAATCACAATCTCGGGCCGGGTACTGAAAGTGATACCGATGTGGATCCGACTTTATATCGGGCCATGATTGGGTCACTTATGTATTTAACTGCTTCAAGACCTGACATTATGTTTGCTGTTTGTATTTGTGCTAGTTTCAAGCGAATCGAAGGAGATGCATATGAAAGCTGTGAAGCGGATTCTTACGATAACCTCAAGTCGAAACCCGAAGCTGGGACCTTGGTATTTCACGCGGAGGAGATATAAGAGTTGAAGCGTTCACGGATTCTGACTACGGAGGATGCAGCTGACGCGCAAATCTACAACTGGAAGGTTGTCAGGTTCCTAGGCGGGAGATTGGTATCCTGGTCAATGCAAGAAAACAAACATCGGTAGCATTTCAACGTGCCGAGGCGAGTATGTTGCTGCTCGGTAGTTGCTGCTCACAGGTTCTGTGATTACAACAACAATTGCGGGATTGAACGGGTTTGGCTTACACTCAAACTGCTATTAGGATGGACAATCAACTACCAAATTGCTAAACTAATAATCCAGTTAACACAGTTAAAACAAAGCACATAGACCATAAGCATCATTTTATTCGTGATTGTGCTGAAAAGAAACTTAATTCAAACTGGTAAAGGTGGCAACAGAAGATAATAAATGGGCAATTTATTACCAAAGCGTTTGATATAGTCACGGTTTGAGAATTTAATCAAGCTGAATGGAATGACGCAACCAGAGTAATTTGGACCTTAGAAGTAGTAAGTTAATTTCTCTTTAGAGTAGTATATTTCTTTTTTTAAAACGGAGTGCGTCTGCTATTGTAGGAAAGCGTTTCTATTTTTAGTTAAGTTCTAATTTTAGTAAGTTGTCTATGTTAAGTTAGTAGTAGGGGTTTTAGCGTTTTATATGCTGTTTTCATTTGAAAAAACAAAAAGAAAAAAAGGAACAATTGACAAAATACAAAAAAAAAAAAAAAATAAGCAGAAAAAGAAGTTAGGATCTTAGATACTAGGTTCAGAAGTGCACGAAAATTATGCACCGTTGTTACAGATCGAAGTATTGGCGTTCACACATCAATGCAACTAATCCAAGTAGGTTATACTTATTTAGTTTGAATGTGATGGTAGAATAATCATATATGGAATCTCAAGGCTATAAATCATATCTAGAAAAGTAAGTCTGGTCACTAACTCTAGTGTACGACAATCGTTTCGATATCTTTTTTGTAAAGACATACAAATTGGTAAATTAGGTAGCAAACTTTCTGGGGATGTAATGGGCACAATCAAATACATCTGAAAATGGAAAGAATAGAAATAATATGTGAAACTGAGGTCGAAAACATGCAACTCTGTTGTCGTAAGGTCAGACCTGTTGTCTCTGTTTAGATTCGAGTTAGCAGACATGTCGCTTTGTTGTACGTCAGTACAGACCTGTCACCGCTATCTGCTAACTTTAAAATAAACCTTAAGTCGAACTAAGACACTTTGTTGTATGAGAATACAGACCTGTGTCCGATGTTTGTCTTTTAAAGAAAGTTTGCAAATACCAAACAAGTTAGAATCTTTGTCTGTGTGCCTTGATCATAAAAGTATGTCTATGTCTGAGTCACGTAAGAAAATTTCCTGATAAATAAAAAGGCCAAGGGATATTCCGAAATGTAGAATGTTTAACAGGGTAAAATACCAACAATTGGCTAAATAGGTATGTCACAACAAACAATCAAAGGAATCAAAAATTCCTAAGTGTGAAAGTTTAAGTACTGAAAGTTAGTATCAGACATCGCTATCTGATTGAACCTTTCTTAGACTATACTCATCAAAAATATGTTGTTAAGTATTTAGCTTAGATTGAAAATTTTTCTTAAGTCTAGATTAATTTTTTGGTCAAAATTTTATTTTATTTTATTTATATTTTATTTTATTTTAGTTTAGTTTAATTTTTACTTAGGTATAAGGTCAAAAGTTACTGAGGGTGCATTCAAAGTTGAATAAATTAAACATTGCGTGAAATATCTGTTGCTTAGGGTAAAAGAGTTGGCATAGTTTATCTGGTTACACGATACCGTAGAAAAAAGTTGGAAAAGTTGAATTTATTTCAAAATTTTCGAAAATTTTTCTAAGTATTGGTGGTTTCGAATCTAAGACAGACTCGAAGCAGTAAGTCTTCGAATCTGTCAGTAGATTCGAATCTGTGCTTAGACTCGAGGGTTGGTGGTATAAATAGGTTAACAGTAGGTCATCAATTCTATCTGTTTTCGAATCTATACTATCGAATCTATTCAGGCGATTTCGAATCTGTTCCTTCGAGTCTATCGTAATTCTCCTAAACGACATTTTGTCGACTCTCTTACTTGGTGTTTCGATTCTACAAATACATCTAGGTATAATCAACCGGATTGTACAAGATTTATGTAGTTTTATGCACAATTTTAGACTGAATCGTCAAATTTTGAAGTTTTATAGGTTGAAATAGGGTTTTTGCTAAATTACCAAGATTGGACCTATAAAAGATCAAATTAAAGGCATAAATCATTGATTAGAACTTAGTTGAACTAATGTATGTGATTACCAAGTTCAAAATGGTTAAAATCGTGGGTTTTAGTTGAAAAATCAAACGTCGGGGCTTCGAGTCTATTCCAGGACCTTCGAATCTGTTCATGGGTTTCTCGAATCTGTCATTAGATTCGAGATGACCATGATATTCGAATCTGTCCATTAGACTCGAAAAGGGACTCTTCGAATATGTCCATTACACTCGAATATGGACACTTCGAATCTGTTACTTTCGAATCTGTACTTTATTTACTTTGTTTAATTTAAACTTTATTAAACTTGTGGAAATTTAATTGTGTTAGATTTTGTATTTAATCAAGTACAAAATAAAACAAATTTTGAATTTAAACAAGTTTATTGATTTTTAATGAGTCTAACAGTTTTATTTATTGTGCAGATATGGTAGTTCGCGCTTTTGTCCCAAAGCATAATATGGTCCTTAATCCAGATAATAATATCCCTGAGGCGCAGGGCTTTCGCGAAGTTTTGGACTTCCTAGCTGAGTCTAGGATTAGCTATGCTTTGTATCATAACATTCCAATTGTAATTTCGTATGTACGTCAGTTCTATGATCATTTACAGGTGGACTGTACTGTCACCCCGACAGTTATCAGAACCAGGATCGCTGGCCAGCCTCTAGTCTTCTCAGCAGATATGTTGCGCCAAGTGCTACAGTTGGGTTCTCAAGAACAAGAAGATGGGCCTATTGACTTTCCATTGAGTATTAGGCAGACTGCTTTTCTGAGAATGGGCTACAGTTTAGATGTGACAAAGTCGTCATACATGAAGAGTGGCCTGATTGGGCAATGGAGATTCTTGGTCCACGTATTCATGGTCTGTTTTGCGCCTAAGAAAGCTGGATTTGATTACATAGTGTCAAAGATTCAATCTGGAGTTATTGCATTGGTATATAATCGGAAATTCAGCTTTTCGCAGATGTTCTTCTCGGAGTTCGTTCATCAAATTACGGCTCCAGAAAGGGAAAGATTTTTGCTATATCCAAGATTTGTCATGATGTTGATAAGGCACTTTTTGCCAAATTTGCCACAATCAGATGACTCTTTGAGCGTGAATGTTATGGATAAACGCATCTTTGCTGACTGTTCCTCACATCGAGGAAGATTAGCTGTTCCGGTTGCGCGTCCATTGTTTGGAGCGATTGTGGACAGGGAATTTCGCGCCCCGGAAGATGCCAACTGGGCAGGGGTCGCTGACATTCAACCACAGCAACAACAACAGCAACGTCAACAACAACAACAGCCGCGAGCTCAGCCGCGTGACCCAAGACGCCGACAAAGACCTGCCGCGAGTCAAATCCAGGCTTCCAGGCCTTCTACGAGCGAACAGCCCCAAGCACAGGAAGCAGGGCCTTCAAGTGCCATTCCTGAATCTGAGCAGATTGCTCAAACCTTGGAAGAAATATGGGCATCGGGTCCACATGCCAATGAAGACGTTGCAGCAGCATTGGTGGATGAGCTGCTTAGTCCACCAGCAGAGGAAGATGATATTTTTAGAGATGTAGAGGAATACGAGCCAGAAGGGGCAGATGACGGATTAACATCTTCGGAATCCGACTCAGAATCCGCGGAAGTTCCGGCAGCTGCAGTTCCTGATATTCAAATTGGAACTTATGGTTCGAGATTGATTATAAATGAGGGTGGTTCGAGGAGGCGCGTGAATAGGGAATTGGAAGAGTCTGATTTTGAAGAAGAGGAAGTTCCTCAACTAGTGACAAGGCAACGGGCCAAACGTCACAGGTTCATGCAAGGATCATCTTCAGCTCCTGATCCTCAACCAGAAATTCCACAACATCAAGAACCTCAAACCACCAGTCCATCACCACCACCACCACCTCAAGATGAACCATATATTCCACCACCATTCATTCCTTCTCCCATTCAGTCCATTCCATCCACCTCAACCGCCTATGCTGAAAATCAGCGGTTTATGCAACTCAAAGCTCGAGTGGATTTCCAACATGTCCAAATCCTGAGCCTAACACAGGCAATGGGTGAAATTCAGGCACATAATGCAAATCTAGATAAAGAAAATGCTGAATTGAAGAAGACAGTAGAAACAATCCAAGACGAGAATGTTGAGCTAAAGACATTTGTCTGCGACCAGGCAGCCGAGTTAAGATCGATGCGCTCCCTCATTGAGCAGTTAATGAAAAATCTTCAGGCTCAGGGGGAGACATCCTGCAGGGATCAGGAAGTGCAGCATAGAGAGGATGATGACGAAGGCAATGATCCCGGTGCGAATAAAGAGTTTGAGTCTGTAGATTTTCCTGCAGCTCAAGTTACACAAGTTGAGGGGGAGCCTAGTCAAGGCGAAGGAGAAAGAGGTGAGGCCAGTTCATCTAAACAGCCTACAGACTTTGAGATCAGCGAGATGATTGAAGCACTCTTGGATCTCGATGATGATCCAGTGGATGTAGGTTTTGATAATGAAGACGAAGAGCTGGAAGAAGGGGAGTTTGTGCCAGGGGAGATAGTGGACTGGCGGTCGGATGATGAAGTACTTGCTGATGAGGATGATGAAGCTGACGAGATAGTTGTGCAGCAGAATCCTATCACTGATACTTACATGATTGATGGAAATAAAATTGTCGATGCAGATATAGTTAATGTTGCATTAAATCCTCAGCCATCGACAGAAGAACCTGCAAGAGAGCTAACTAATGAAGAAAAACGAAAGCTATGGTTCAGGGCTGAAGAGAAGGAAGCAGCAATTAAAAAGACAATGAAAGTGCCAGGTACTGGGAAGCTGTCTGAGCGAATTTTAAGCTGGTTCTTTGACAGAGATCTGCAGCTATTTATAATAAAGAGAAAAGACGGGCTTCAGTACATGAGGCGAACTTTAAAAGCGTTCAACTCCCTGCCAAAAATCGAAATCACTGCGCTAGCTTGGAAAGATCTTATAAACATTGGCAATGATCCCTACGCGAGCGTAATCGAAAGAATCATAAGAAAAGAAGGGAGATCAAGGAAGTTCGAACGTTTGAATCCAAGGGTCGGGAGAAGAGTAGAGGATCCATCACGTATTGATCCTCTAACTGGACGACCTTGGATGAGGATTCACTATAAGCCGGCTAGATGTCTTAGGAGGGTTCCTCTCAAGCCAATGCCACAAAATATTCTGAAGAATCTGAAGTGGTGGTATGCTGACACGGAAACTGGAGAAGCGGTTATGGAAGACTTAGAAGAAAATGTTATTCTTAGAGTCTATGACCCGCTTCACCTGGTAAACCTATCTAAAGAAGATCTGCAGATTTTGTATAATTGTAAGATTTCCAGTGACGCACATATGGATACTGAGGCTAGTAAGTATGAAAATGTGGTCAAGGTATGCGTCGAGAAAGGTCTGTATGCTGGTAGTGTTTTGAATCAATAAATAAACCAAGTTCTTAAATCAAATGTGTGAATTATTAGAAGCTATCGTCAAGGGGGAGTCTGTTGGTACATCCCGTGTGACGATAGCAGTCTAAGTGGTCTTACATTGTGATTTAGCATGTGTTTGCTATAAATATATTATATATGATTGATGCTTATTATTGTTTGTATGTTTGAACTTGATGTAACGTATTACAAGAAGTTCAAACATAAAGTTCAAAGATAAAATCAATCATAAGGTAATATCATAAGTTTTATCACTTAAGAGTTTAAGTAATTGGCTAGATTCGAATTTCTTAAGGGAATACATTCGAATCTGAGATAGATTCGAATGAGTCCATAGATTCGAATAGGCTAGATTCGAGACTGTCAATATGGACAGATTCGAATGGGCCTTAGGCCAGATTCGAGGTTGGCCCACAACAGACTCGAATCAGGGTCTATAATTAGGGATAGACTCGAATAATTAGCAGACTTTTTGCAGAATTCGTGAGGGATTAAGCAAAGAGGCGATCTCGAGTTTATCAGCTAGGTGAGTGCCGTTTCGGAGAGAATTAGTACGTAGGATCGTTCGTGTGTCGTTCGTTCAGCGTCTAATAGTCTCCGTGTTCCGTTGGTTGAGAGTTGTCCGTCTAACCGTCAACGAGGATTCCGCTCTCGTTCACGGATCCGCGTCTAGATAGATCTTGCATTGGTAGACCTTACATAAACTTAGACTGAATGTATTTCACGAAGTGTATTCGGAACACCTTGTATAATCTTATATTTAGAGGGCCTTGAGCATGAACCATGGCTAAGTGTTTTATATAGCTTAAGGCCATTTAAGTTTAGCCCATGGCCACCTAATTAAGATCATTTAACCATGTAAACGTTGATTTCCAGAATGTCACAACACATAATTTCCCCTTTCGTGCCAAGTATAATCATACATTGGTGTTGATTTTAAGGACCTAGTGGGTGTAGGACTCATGCTAGATGTTTAGAGAGTTATTTTCAGCTTTAGGGGTCCATTAGATGCTTAAACTAAGGCTGAAATAATGAAGTCTCAGCACCATAAATATCTCATATGGTGGCTGCGTTTTTGGACTGCACAACAACACAAAATTGCATAAGTGTTGTGTGAGTCCAGGAGTCCATATCAATCGTCTATAACTTCCTTAGGGAATTCATATATGTTTAAACTTCTTTTTGACTCATCTAATGTCCCAACTTCAGGCCGTAAGAGTAAGGTTAAACGCCAAGGCAACCAAGGCGAAAGGCCTATGGACTTAGGCCAAAGACTAAGGCAATGTGCATTATTGTTTTAATCCATCTATTTGCTGCTGTTACAACCTGTATTTGACGGTTTATAACAGCCACAATAGACATTAGTAATGCGCTGTTAAGGTCTTAATAATCTTGGCCAAAGGCCAAAAGATAATGCCGAGAGACCGAGAGGCTTTTGGTCAAAGGCTGTTGGTACACCCTGTGTGACGATAGCAGTCTAAGTGTAGTAACATTTTGGTTCAAGTGATATTGCAAAGTATTGAGTATTAACAAGCGTTTTATATATGTGTTTATATATGTTTGATAGTTATTGATTGTATGTTTGAACTTGATGTAATGTATTACAAGAAGTTCAAACATAAAGTTCAAAGATAAATTCAAACATAAGTTAAAACATAAGTTAAAATATAAGTTTAATATGTGAAATTCGAATTTTGAATAAATTCGAATTCATCATTAAAAGACATTCGAATCTATGGTAAATTCGAATGTGCAATATAAGGCAGATTCGAGAGTGTCAAGAGGACAAACTCGAATGGGCCTTGGGCCTGATTCGAGTTTAGTCCATGACAAACTCGAATGAGCCTCTATAATTAGGGATTAACTCGAATCATTAAGAGACTTTTGCAGAATTCGTGTGAAATTAAGCAAAAGGGCGATCTCGAGTTTATCAGCTGATAGAGTGTTATTTCGGAGAGAATCATCTCGTAGGTGCATTCGTCGTCGACCGTACATCGTTGTGATAGTCTCCGTGTTTCATGTGAGTGTTCTATCCGTCAAGCCGTTAACGAGGATTCCGCACTCATTGACGGTGTCGCGTCTAGATAGATCTGTGTAGTGCAAGACCTTACAAGTGGTATCAGAGCCTAAGGGGTGTTCTTCGTGTTCTTCGTGTTCATAAAGATACATCCTAGGTTTCTTGACGCTTTTGGATGGTTAATCTCACTTGTTATTGGATTTTTCGAGCTTATCAAATTGGAATCCGGGAAATTCCTTGTTGTAGTTCACATTTTTGATCAAAATCAATATTTTTACTTGTAAAAATATTGATTTAATCTGAAAAACGTGAAAAACTCGAGGTATTAGCCATTTCTCGAATTTGCGGCGCTCGACTTTGTTAAGGAGAATTAGGGTTTTGCTCATTCTCGAGTTTGACCAAAATACGCTCCTTTCGAGTTTCCTAAAAAGTGATTTCGAGTTTGGCCATTTCGAATTTACTTTAGTCTTCGACTTTACACTAAAGTCGAATAGGGGGGGATTCGAATTTACCTGGGTTCGAGTTTGACTGCAGTTCGAATTTGAGTAGGGTTCGACTTTACCTGGACATTCGAGTTTGGAGACCTTCGAATTTGCCATATATTTCGACTTTGATTGGACTTAGAAAACTTAACTCGAATTTAATCCCAAATAGGTTTAAATTTAATTATATTCGAATTTACCTAACATTCGAAAGAATTAATTTAAATTAATTTCGAATTAAATTAATTAAGTTTAAGTTCAATTATCTTTGAAACAATGACAAATCTACAACGGTTTCTGGAGATGGATCACGATGTCGGAAAAGCAAATACTACGCCAAAATTGATGAAAGTTGAAGATTACTACAGGTGGAAGGATCGGTTTGCCGACTTCGCGCGCTTTAACGATATGTGCATGTGGATATGTATCGACGAGGGATACATTCCACCGACAGCTGAGGTAGAAGGACGACAAAAGGTTGTTCCTTATTCTATGATGAAGGAGGACGATAAGAAGGTGTACGAAGCAGAGAACCGTGCGTATGCTATCATTCGGATGGCTTTACCTCAGGACATACTGCACACCTTTTGTAATCAAAAGACATCAAAGGAGCTGTGGGACTCGTTGGAGAAGAGGTGTGAGGGTAACCCGAGGGTTAGAAGGAAACGTATGGGGATGCTCAAACAACAGTTTGCGATCTTCAAAGCATTGAAGGATGAAAAGCTGGAAGACACTATCACACGTTTCTATCATCTGCTAACTGAGTTAGACAGTCATGATATTGAGTATAGTGAAACTGAGAAGAACAATAAGCTTCTGGATGCTTTATCGGCCAAATGGGCGATGTACGTGGCCTTGATTAAGCTTGATGAGGATAAATACTATACTCTATCTCTGGAGGATGTGGTGGGAACGCTGAGGGCGTATCATTTTGAGTTACTGAAGGCAGAAACGGATTATGAACAAGTCCAAAATCCGGCAATGTATTTTGGAAAATCAAAACCTTCAGTGGCAGCCGAAATGAAGACTGCTACAGCCTTTTTCAAGGGAGAAAACGTCGTCACCGGCAGAGACTGAAGACGCACATAGTAGAGCTTTCTTAGGGTTTAGTAGACCAGAAGAACAACAACATCAGGCTACACTGGCATCTACATCTCAGGGATATTCTAAGATGCCTATGAGCGCTAAATCGGCCGAAGACCATCTGAATCTGTTGGCTTCATTCGTGGCCGCATATGGAAATTGCGTTCAGGGTAAGTTCAACGATCCTGCACTCTGGGATGAGGATTACGATCAGGTAGACCCTGATGACCTAGAAGAGATGGATCTCCAATGGCAACTGGCCATGGTAACTCAACGGGTTAAGAGATTCATCAAACGGACAGGAAGAAATCTGAATAATGGTAACAAAGGGATTGGCTTCGATAAGTCCAAGGTCAAAAGCTACAACTGTCAAGGCTTAGGACACTTCGCTAGAGAGTGTCAGAGACCACAGGTAGAGAATTACCAAGGGCAGAATCAGAATCATGGACAGTATCAGAACCAATCACAACAGAGATATCTTCCGAGCACTTCAACCAGTCAAGCAAACTTAGTTGGCCTGTTATCTAACGTCACATCAGACAGACAGCTGGACGGTACTTATGACTGGAGCGCACATCCAGAAACTAACGCTAGAGCCTTAATGGCTGAAGTAACTGAGAGTGGATGTGAAGGAGCAGAGCAGAACACAGGGGACAGCAGTCAACAAGAAAGCAGTCCGATGTGGGTGGAGAAGTCAGATGATCAGACGATTTTGGAGTTTGCCGCTCAGATGGCCAACGTAGAATCAGATCATACAAAGGTAAGTCTGACTTTCTCTCTTTTCCATGAATTGTGTGTTTTATTTGCTACTTCTAACGATACGTTAAATTTAGTACTAGAATCACATAAAAATATATCTGCTCAAAATGAATCATTAAAATTAGATAATGCTAGCCTGATAGATATAAAGCAAGATCTTAGGAATAAGCTTAAGGCTGATGCACAAGATGTCATAGTTCTAAAGGACAAACTGAGCGAACAGTGTGTTAGGTTAGAACTCATGTATGAGCATGTTGAGGCATTAACTAAGGAGCTTAAATCCAAAGAAGTAGAGCTAGCTGAGTCTAAGGTGAAGGTAGCAGAGGCAAATAGTAAACTTGAAAAGTTTAGGAACTCAAGTCTTAACCTAGGGAAAGTTTTAGATGCTCAACGCCAATCTAAAAAGCCTGTAGGTCTTGGGTATCATGAGAGTCCTCCGCCTTTTGATGACAACTATGTACCTCAACCTCAGGAGAAAACTGAGAAATCAGTAGACTTAGAGGAAATACCGGAACCAGTGTCTGAACCTGTAAAGGAAAATACACCTAAGGTGACTGATACTAATGTCAAGATTAAGAAAGTTAAGTTTGTGTCTTCCTCTAGTGATACACCTGTAGGAAAACACAAAATTGATTTTAATGATCAGGATGATGAACCAGTCACTATAGATGCACCAAAAGAACCAGACACTAGTGAGACGAATAAGTCAAAGGGCACGCACAAGAAGTCTATTGACAAAATGTCTTGCTTTAGATGTCACGAAAGGGGGCACGTTGCTTCTAACTGTCCGTATAGGAAAGTAGAAATTACACCTAAGACAGGGAAGCCAGAACAAGTTAAGCCTTCTACATGTGTTGCAAGCACTAGTAGTTCTCAGAGTACCGAGAAAACTATGCAAGCTACACCAAAAACAGCTGTGAAACAATTACGGGTGAAAGGTGGACCAAAAGAAGTGATTAGGACTAATTCACCAAATCGAGTTGTTAATCAATCTAGGTCTGGACCTCAACAACAATATAGGAGCACAACACCTAGCAGAGCATACACTCCGGTTAGGTCACACACTCCTGTTAGACATCACACCCCGGGTAGAGCTCAGGGATATCAGTCAGAAATGAATTATAATCGTAATTATTCAAGAGCTCCACAGCAAATGCCTACTCAAAGGCAAAGAGTGAACTTAAATCACTCGGCCTCACAACAAACTCCAGTTCAAAGACCCAAGTCACCTGAAAGGAGAGATGGGTATTTGAAAGAGTTTAAGTATGTGTACGAGAATGGTATAACCAAGTCAGTTATGGCTTGGGTTCCCCGTGATAACTAACCTATTTTCTTTCATGTGCAGGAGATAACCACAGGTCTAAACAACAAATGGTTCATCGACAGTGGATGCTCCAGGCACATGACAGGGGAAAGAAGTCTACTTACAGACTTCAAGGGAGGGAATCAGGGATTTGTATCATTCGCGGGAAATAAGGGAGGAAACATCACGGGTACTGGAGTGATCACTAATGGGACGATCAAGCTGGATCAAGTTTATCACGTTGATAAACTGGTTCACAATCTCATTAGTGTATCTCAAATCTGTGATAAGAAGTATTCAATGCTGTTCACTGATACTGAGGCGTTGGTGCGAAAACCGGGGTTCAAGATTCCAGAAGAGTGGATATTGATGAGGGCTCCAAGGAAGAATGACTTGTACATGCTAGACATGAATAAGCCTGAATCTTCAATGGGACCAATCTGCTTGTTATCTAAAGCTTCGGAGACTGAATCGGTTTTATGGCACAGACGTATGGCACATTTGCACCTGAGGAAAATGAACTATATAACGAAAAATGGATTGGTGCAAGGTGTGCCTATGAAGAGTTTTCAGTTCGAGGATAAGTGTCTACCATGCAAGAAGGGCAAACAACATAAGAAGGCACACAAGTCCAAGACTCAGAACTCCATCACTACCACATTCGATTTGCTGCATATGGACCTCTTCGGACCAATCAACAAAAGGAGTATAGGTGGTAGTTGGTATTGTTTAGTTATCACTGACGATTACTCACGATTTTCTTGGGTTTTCTTTCTAGGAACAAAGGACGAGACGGCTTCCAAGCTCATCGGGTTCTTAGACCAAGTGGAGAATTCCTATGAAACAAGGGTTAAACGGCTTCGTAGTGATAATGGAACTGAATTTAAAAACACTGTAATTGGTGTATATTGCCTATCAAAAGGCATAGTGCATCAATTTAGTGCACCCTATGAGCGACAACAAAATGGGGAGGCCGAACGAAAGAACAGGACATTGATTGAGGCAGCAAGGACCATGCTTTCGGATTCAAAGCTTCCTACCATGTTTTGGGGGGAGGCAGTGAATACTGCATGTCATATTTTAAACCGGGTCCTTACTGTCAAATCTTTGAACAAAACCTGTTATGAAATTTTGAATAAACGGCCACCTAATTTAACTGGCTTCGAACCTTTTGGGGTACCATGTACTTTCTTGCGAACTAAACATCAACCTAAGTTTGGTGAAAAGGCTGACGAAGGATACTTCCTAGGTTATGTGCCGAACTCACCAAACAAACGGGTGTTTAACAAAACTAATGGTACAGTAGAGATTGTGTATAACATTGAAGTCACAAGTTATACACATGAACCCCAAACAGGTCCGGAATGGATATTTGACTATGATAAATTGTTTGAGTCATTTAACATTCCTATGGATAAAAATGCAGGTACCATCGAAAAGGACATGGTGACGCTGAATCTGAAGGACGAAGGTCATAGCTTTTTGAGGACCACATTTCAATCCACATCCGAGCCTACTTCAACTTAAGATGGATCTCCAGAAGTCACTGATTCAGAAGCACCTACAAACGAGAATCAGACTCAGACAACAACTTCTAACTCTGAGGAAACTGTCCACGAGGAAGAAAATGTAGAATCTGAGGTTGTTCCCCCGTTAGGTGAAATAGGATAAAATTTAGGAGATAATCTGAGAGTTGACGAGATAGAAACATCTAGGATCAACAAGAACCATCCTATAGAAAGCGTCATAGGAAATCCTAATGCGGGTGTAAGGACTAGGAGTAGTTTAAATAACAACACTGTGTTGTTGTCGATGATAAACGACTCTGAGGCCTTTCATACCTGCCACTATTCTTGTTTCATCTCGCAAGTAGAGCCGAAAAACGTGCAAATGGCACTAAAGGATAACTCCTGGGTTGAAGCGATGCAGGAAGAACATTCTCATTTTACGAAACTAGAAGTATGGGAGTTAGTTCCATTACCTCGAGGGGAAATAGCAATAGGAACCAAATGGGTATTTAAGTGCAAAAGAGACGATCGGGGTATAGTCACTCGCAACAAGGCTAGGTTAGTTGTAAATGGTTTCAACCAAGAGGAGGGAATCGATTACAATGAGGTGTTCGCGCTAGTAGCAAGGTTGGAAGCAATTCATTTGTTTTTGGCTTTTACCTCCTTCAAGGGCTTTAAGGTTTATCAGCTAGACGTAAAGAGTGCTTTCCTCTATGGAAAAGTGAAGGAACTGGTGTATGTAGAACAGCCGCCCGGGTTTTCAGATCCAAAATATCCAGACAGAGTATATCGATTAGATAAGGCTCTATATGGATTGCATCAAGCACCGAGGGCGTGGTACGAGACTCTGTCCAACCATCTGTTAGAAAATGAGTTTGAAAGAGGAAGGATAGACAGTACGCTGTTCGTAAAGAGAAAGGGAGAACACTTCATCTTAATACAAGTGTACATCGATAAAATCATCTTTGGATCATCAGACGAGCAAATGTGCAAGGATTTTGAGAAGGTGATGAAGTCAAAATTCGAGATGAGTGCAATGGGTGAGTTGAATTTCTTTTTGGGTCTGCAAGTTGACCAGAAGAAGGAGGGGATGTTTATCCATCAGATGAAGTATGTCTACGACATATTGGAGCGCTTCGGGATGGAAGAGACTAAACTGACAGCTCATTTCAGCACGCCGATTCAAGTGAATCACAATCTCGGACCGGGTACTGAAGGTGATACCGATGTGGATCTGACGTTATATCGGGCCATGATTGGATCACTTATTTATTTAACTGCTTCAAGACCTGACATTATGTTTGCTGTGTGTATTTGTTCTAGGTTTCAAGCTAATCCGAAAGAGATGCACATGAAAGCTATGAAGCGGATTCTACGATACCTTAAGTCGAAACCGAAGCTGGGTCTTTGGTATCACGCGGAGGGAGATCTGGAATTGGATTCGTTCACGGATTCAGACTAGGTAGTCAATTCCTTGGAGGGAGACTCGTTTCCTGGCAATGCAAGAAACAGACGTCGGTAGCCGTGTCAACGTGCGAGGCCGAGTATGTTGCTGCTGGTAGTTGCTGTTCGCAGAATCTGTGGATACAACAACAATTGGGGGATTACGGTTTGGCTTACACTCAAATTCCTATTAGGATAGATAACCAGTCAACTATCGCAATAACAAATAATCCAGTTAAACACAGTAAAACGAAGCACATAGACATAAGACACCACTTTATACGTGATTGTGCTGAAAAGAATTTAATTAAGTTGGTAAAAGGGGCAACGGATGATAATAATGCTGATTTATTTACCAAAGCCTTTGATAAGTCACGGTTTGAGTATTTGATTCAACTAAATGGAATGCGTAACCCAGAGTGAATTGACCTTAGTAGGATTTTTATTTCCTTTTATAGTAGTAATCTTTCATTCTTTTTATAGTAAGTTAGTAACTTAGGTTAGTTTCCTTTTATAGTAAGTAAGTAGGATATTTTATTTTCTTGCTTTTATTTATGAAAAACAAAAGAAAAAAGAGAGAAAACCATAAAAATTAAAAAAAAAGAGAATATCGAAAAAAGAGTTAAAGTCTTAGATGCATAGGTTCAAAGTGACGAAAATTAGCACAGTCGTTACAAACTCTAAGTGTTTAGGCTTTCACACATAATGCACCTAAATTTATAAGTGTTATACATTATTTAGTTTGATGTGTTGGTAGGCATAATACATATAGGGAGTCTCATGGCTAATAAAATATTCAAGTAAAAGTCAAACGTGTCACTAACTTAGATGTATGGCCAATTGGTCTTAATTTTTATGATAGAGACATACAGACTCTGATTCTAAATGAGGTATGCAAACTTTCTGGGGATGTATAGCAACGTCAGATACATCTTAAAATGGAAATCATAGAAAAATCATAATGAATTGAGAGTCAAAACAAGTAACTCTGTTATACGTAAGTACAGACCTGTTGCCTCTATTTTGATTCGGGTTAGCAAGATAAGTCGCTTTGTTATACGTCAGTACAGACCTGTCACCGCTGTCTTGCTAGCTTTAGAAATAAACCTTAAGACAAACTAAGACACTTTGTTGTATGTAAATACAGACCTGTGTCCGATGTTTTCCTTTTAAAGAAAGTCTGCAATACCAAAAAGTTATAATCTATGTATGAGTCACGTAAGATAAATTCATGATAAATAAAAAGGCAAAGGGATATTCCGAAATGTAACATGTTTAAATGGACAAAAATACCAACAATAGGCTAGAAATGTATGTCACGACAAACAATCAAAGGAATCAAATATTCCTAAGTGTGAAAGTTTAACTACTGAAAGTGCGTATTTGACACCGCTATCTGATTGAACCTTTCTTTGACTATACTCGTCAAAAATATTCTAAGTGTTATAATATGGGTTGTAAAATGTTAAATAATGTAGTTTAGTCTAAGTTTAATTTTTGTTCAAAATTTTAAACTTTAATTTAATTTAATTTAATTTATTTTATTTTATTTTATTTTATTTTATTTTTACTTAGGAAAAAGGTCAAAAATTACTGAGGGTGCATTCCTAGTTGAATAAAATAAACATTTCATGAAAATCTTGTGCTTAGGGTAAAAGATTTGGCATAGTTTATTCCGTTACACGAAAAGGTTGAAAAAGTTGAAAGAGTTGAATTTATTTCAAAGATTTTCGAAATTTTCAAGTTTAACTTCGAGTTTAATGCAAAATTCGAATACACATTCGAATTTGGCAGGGCCTCGAGTTTGTCAGTAAACTCGAGAAAGGTATCAAACTCGAAGGTGGTTGATATAAATAGGTCAACAGTGATGGTCATAAATCACCTACATTCGAATCTATTCCTTCGAGTTTACTTAGCGCGATATCGAGTTTGTTCCTCGAGTTTACCGTTTTCGAGATTCCTACTGTGTGTCGAGAATCTGTTCGTTGGGCTTCGATTCTACTAGTAAATCTAGGTATAATCAAGTTCTTTATACAAGATTTGGGTAGTTTTATACTCCATTTAGGCCAAAATTATTGGATTTTGAAGTTTTGGAAGGTGGAAAGTTTGTATTTCAAAATAACAAGTTTTTAACCGTTGAAACATCAAATTGATCACAAATATCTTTGATTAGAACCTATTCGGACTAATAGATGTGATTTTCTACGTCTAAAATGGTTAAAATATTGGATTATTGTGATTCATGTGGCCGACTCCGTCGAGTTTGTTCTTGGCCAGTTTCGAGTTTGTCACTAAACTCGAAAAGGTCATTAAACTCGAATGAGTGTTCATTCGAATTTATTGATTCGAATTTGTCATTATATTCGAATTATTTGATTAAAATTAAAATTAAACTTATAGAAATTCATAAGTGTTGCATTTTGTACTTATACAAGTTCAAAATAAAACAAATTTGAATTTAAACAAGTTTATCTCTTTTTAATAATTCTAATATTTTATTTGCTATATTGTTCAGACATGGCTGACAGAATTTTTGTTCTGAAGCATAACATGGTCATCTCTCCTGACCATGCTATTCCTGAGGCTCAAGGTTTCCGCAAGATGGTGGATTTTTTGGTGGGATCCAGGATTTCCTATGCGCTGTCTCACAATATCCAGATCGTCATCCCGTACGTTCGTGAGTTCTGGGATCACCTTCAAATTGACTGTACTGTTACCCCAACAGTTTTGAGGACAAGGATTGCTGGTCATCCTTTGGTATATTCAGCTCACATGCTACGCCAAGTGCTACAGCTAGACACTCAAGAGCAAGAGAATAGGCCGATAGACTTCCCATTAGCCATTAGGCAAACAGCCTTTGTCAGAATGGGATATAGCTTAGACGTGACGATATCCTCTTACATGAAGAGCGGACTGATCGGCCAATGGCGATATCTAGCTCATGTCTTCATGGTATGTTTTGCAGCAAAGAAGGCCGGTTTTGATTATATTGTATCAAAGATCCAGTCGGGGATGATTGCGTTAGTCTACAAAAAAAAATGCAGCTATTCGGAAATGTTATTTTCTGAGTTTGTTCATCAAATAACAGCTCCAGAAAGAGAAAGATTTTTGTTATATCCACGCTTCGTGATGATGCTGATCAGACACTTCTTGCCAAATCTGCCGCAGGTCAATGAAATTCAAAGTGTAGCGGTCATAGACAAATGAATCTTTGCTGATTGTTCATCTCATCGAGGAAAATTAGATGTTCCTGTGGAGGCACCACTCTTTGGTGCAGTGATAAATCCTAATTTTGTAGTCCCGGAAGATGCCAACTGGGCAGGGGATGTGCAGGTTCCGCAACAACAGCAACAGCAACCACAACAACAACGACCGCAGCAACCAAGGCCTCAACAACAACGAAGGAGGCATAGGCCATCAGCGAGACAGATTCAGGCTGATAGGCCTTCTACAAGCCAAGCTCTAGAGCCGGAAGAGGCTGGTCCTTCGAATGCACCATCAGTATGTGATCCGACATTTCAAACGTTGGAGGAAATCTGGGCAGCCGGGCTAAATGCAAATGAGGAGATTACAAATGAACTCGTTGGAGATCTGTTGGAGCCTCCAGAAGGAGAAGTGGATATTTTTACACTGATAGATGAATATCAACCTGAGCCACAATGCGAAGCCATTTCCACTTCTGATTCTGAAGAAACTAAGGAGATTGAAGTTGAGGCCCAAGATACTGAAACTGCAGATCCGTCCATTCAAATAGGGACATATGGATCACGTTTAGTTGTGACTGAGGAAGAGGTTAGAAGGAAAAGAGCTTCAGGGGAGTCAGATGACTCAGATTATGAAGAAGAGGAGGTAGTATATTTGGTACATCGACAAAGGGCCAATCGCCATAGGTTCATGCAGGGAGCTTCCTCGGCCTCTGTTTCTCTGCCAGAAATACCTCAACCTCCACCCGTTCAAACAACCATTCCACCACCACCACCACATGTTCAACCATACATCCCCTCGCCAATCATTCCAACTCCCATACAATCCATACCATCCACATCATCCACTTTCACGGACAATCAAAGGTTTTCTGAGCTAAAAAGCAAGGTCGACTTCCAACAAGTCCAAATCTTTGGTCTGACTAAGGCTCTCGGCGAAATTCAAGCTCATAATGCAAAAATAGACAACAAGAATGTTGAGTTGAAGAGATCAGTTGGAAATATGGAGGAAGAAAATCTAGAACTTAAAACGTTTGTTGTCGATCAAGCTGCCGAGATTCGATCAATGCGATCCCTTATTGAGAAATTATTGAAAAATCTAAAGGCTCAGGGGGAGACGAGTTGTCGGGATCAGGAGGAGCTGCCAAGGGGTGGAGATGATGAAGGCGATGATCCCAATGCACAGAAAGAGAATGCGCCAGTAGATTTTTCTGCTGCTCAGCATGCTGAGGTTCAGGGGGGGCCTGGTCAAGGTACAACAGAAGGAGGAGATGCAAGTTCCTCAAAAGTCACAGAGTCTGAGATACATGATATGATTGAAGTATTAATGGGTATCGATGAAGACCCTCTAGATTTTGGTTTTGATTTCGAGGACGAAATGGAAGATTTAGAAGAAGGAGAGTTTGTGCCTGAAGACGTAACTGACTGTAAATCTGATGATGAAGTTTATGTTGATGAGGATGATGAAGCGAATGAGATCATTGTTCAACAAAACCCCATCACAGATATATACGTAACAGAAGGAAATAATGTGATTGACATAGAAGTAGTAAGAGCTGCTTTAAATGTTGAATCGTCAAGTGAAGAGCCTGCGAGAGAGCTTACAAACGAAGAAAAAAGAAAGCTGTGGTTCAGGGCAGAGAAAAAGGAGTTGGAGCTGAAGAAGAAGATGTGTGTGCCGGGTGCTGGAGAGCTATCAGGAAATATTTTGAGCTGGTTCTTTGATCGAGGATTGCAGCTATTCATTATCAAACGAAAAGATGGCCTCCAGTATCTCAGAAGAAGTCTGAAAGTCTTCAATTCCTTGCCAAAGATTGAAATAAAAGCGTTAGCATGGAAGGATCTTATCAACATCGGCGACGACCCTTATGCTGAAGTAATAGCGAAGATCATTAGAAAAGAAGGGAGGTCGAGGAAATTCGAGCGACTCAATCCAAGGGTGGGGTAAACGAGTGATGGACAATACTCGAATTGACCCTCTAACTGGTCGTCCGTGGATGAAAATTCAATACAAACCAGTTAGATGTCTGAAGAAGGTTCCTCTCAAGCCAATGCCACAGGACGTCATGAAGAATCTCAATTGGTGGTACGCGGAAAGTGAGACAGGAGAAGCAGTGATGGAGGACTTCGAAGAAAAAGAAATTCTTAGAGTCTACGATCCGCTACACCTAGTGAACCTTTCAGAGGATGACCTGCAAGTGCTTTACGCTCATCAAATCTCAAGCGATGCACATATGGAAGGTGAGGCTAGAAAATATCGAAATGTAGTTAAAGTATGTATTGAGCAAGGTTTGTATGCTGGCAGCAGTTTAAATAAAGAAAGTACTTAAACAAAATGTAAAGAGTTAGAAGTTATCGTCAAGGGGGAGTCTGTTGGTACACCCTGTGTGACGATAGCAGTCTAAGTGTATTAACATTTTGGTTCAAGTGATATTGCAAAGTATTGAGTATTAACAAGTGTTTGATATATGTGTTTATATATGTTTGATAGTTATTGATTGTATGTTTGAACTTGATGTAATGTATTACAAGAAGTTCAAACATAAAGTTCAAAGATAAATTCAAACATAAGTTAAAACATAAGTTCAAATATAAGTTTAATATGTGAAATTCGAATTTAGAATAAATTCGAATTCATCATTAAAAGACATTCGAATCTATGGTAAATTCGAAGGTGCAATATAAGGCAGATTCGAGAATGTGAAGAGGACAAACTCAAATGGGCCTTGGGCCTGATTCGAGTTTAGTCCATGACAAACTCGAATGAGCCTCTATAATTAGGGATTAACTCGAATCATTAAGACACTTTTGCAGAATTCGTGTGTGATTAAGCAAAAGGGCGATCTCGAGTTTATCAGCTGATAGAGTGTTATTCCGGAGAGAATCATCTCGTAAGTGCGTTAGTCGTCGACCGTACAGCGTTGTGATAGTCTCCGTGTTTTGTTTGAGTGTTATATCCGTCAAGCCGTTAACGAGGATTCCGCACTCGTTGACGGTGTCGCGTCTAGATAGATCTGTGTAGTGCAAGACCTTACAAAGGCCAAGCCTTCCACGCACCCTTTCTGTGACTGTTGTAGCTGTTGTTATTTTACATTTGTTGTTGTCCGTTTATTATAATCATTACAAGCCCCACCCATTGAACTTATTGAACAATTCATGCTATACATTCAAGGATTAATGTGCAAGTATAGAAGTCCATTAGGGGCAAAACTTATGCCTAATTTCAAGGAGTCGCAGCACCAAGAACACTCACATTTTGCGAGTCTGGGAGTCTGCACAGGCCGCACAAAACTTCCAAATGTGTGTTATGTTTTGGATAGATGAGCAGCCCCCTTTTTGGCATAAGTCTCGGACCTAATACACTTACTACGGAGGCTAAGTTACGGAATCTTGGGGCCAACTAAAGCCCTAAATTGCTATTGCGTTGTTGTTACTTCTATTTTCATTTTTATTTTAATTAGCACGAAAATACAACCAACATTAACATATGGGTGTTGCTAAAACTGTTTTTAGACAGCAAGCACAACACACACCCATGACTTAGATTTATTTCCATTCTTGAGGTGCTGCTGTGATCTTTTGTTTAGGTTTATAGCCTCAGCCTGAGACCCAACAGAGTCCAGATTTATGGACTCACAACATCACACACACACTCCAATAATTAGTTTATTATTTACATATTAATGTTACAGTGCTGATCCTCATTCTGTTTTTACTGTCACGGACAGCAACAATACATCACAAACACTGCATAAACACACTCTGATTTTAGGTTATTTGCATCTAATATGAATGTGTTAAGGGCTTAGATGCATAATTGCCCAATTGTTATTTATTTATTAAGGATTATATGAGGATAAAAGGAATCGCTGCTATTTGATGCTAACACACACACACACACACATGTAGGCGTACAAGCACACAAATACAACACATATTAACTTATATTTACATGTTGAAGTTAAGGAGCTGCTGTTGTTTTTATTGATCTTTTCTTTTTGTTCATTTTTTATCAGCACACACTAAATACTCATTGTGCACACACACACTCTGCACATATAATTAAATCTACCTGTTGTGTTAGGCACAAAAAAGGCCTCAATCAAACTTGCTCATTATCATATGGGGAGATTTTTTTAGTCAAAACTGTTTGATACCCTTAAAGGAAGAACTTAAGGCTTTTTAATGCCTTATTGAATCCTGATAAGTGATTTGCAAAATATTCCCAAAGCTGTTTACACTGTACACTCGTTCTAACTTGGTAGATTGTCAAAGCTGTCCATAACTATTGGACAGGTTTGACAGATACTGTCTAAGCTGTTCATGTCTGTTGAACAGTTTTGACCCAAGTTAAGTGTTCTGCTCTTTGTGAACAAAACTTGTTCATTGTGAAGATGTTTAACATTTTATGGAATTTGTTTTCATGTTCTCATGCAAAGTCTTGAACGTAAAAATTAGTCTACAACTTAAGAGAAAGTGGAAATCAGAACCTGCCAATTCTGCTAAAGCTGCTTTAAAGCATGAAGACAAAAAGGACATCTAAAATGGGTGACAGACCATTTCTAATATCAAAATAGCATTACATGAAGAGGAAAGGTTTAAAGTTGACATTCCCCTTTAAGGTAAAGCAGTGGACAACAGAGACAAGAAGAAAAAGACAAAGATTCTACAACAAGTGGACAAAGCCTGATTTGTCAGACGTGCAGAAAAGCCATCCTTGTCTTTTTGCAAAGACATTCCACTTTCTCTACAGCCAATGAAGAAGCTTCACTAAGATTCACTGGGTGAGTATAAAAAGAAGCTTCCAAGGAATTAGAGATATCAAGAGAGACTTCCATAAGTTCATTACGTGCATTGCAAAGGAATTGAGTTTTTCATGCATGCAAGTTCTGCTTTCAACTTAGAATAGAATAGCCAAGTATGTCTAAGCTGTTCCATCTCAAAGTTGTTGGTCTGTGTCTTGTAAAACTGTAACATCCCTAATTTCGAATTTTATAAAATGAATAGTTAAGACTTTAATTGTGTTTTGACGGATTGTTGTGGTGATTAAATAAATTTGATTTCATCTATTTAAAAATAATAATGATGATGAGAAATCATGATTGTCGTCTTTTGAGCAAACATAACGATGAGAAACCGACAAGGATACTTAAAAAGGTTAAAATGAGGAAATATGAAGTTGAAGGGTGTATTGTGTAATTAAGGAAAAATAACAAATAAAATAAGTGAATAACAGTTCACTTTTGCGAATTCACTCTCTCTCTTCCACCGTCTCTCTCTCTCTCTCCTCTAAAAATACTCTCCACGTTTCTCTCTCTAAAAACCCACGGGTTCTTCAAATATTTCAAATCAAGAACACCAAAACATCGAATTAAAGGCTGGAAGTTTGGATTCAAGCTGCTAAGAAAGAACTATAACCAGTTTAACCATCGATTTAAGGGAATATGTACTCAAACATACAATTTTTATGAGTTTAGTCCTCGGTTTTTATGAAAACCGAATCAAAGATTTTGGTTGTGGATGTTGTTACATGTTGTTTATTCTTATGGATTTGTTTAAATCGAGTATTAGAGAAGCTATATGCTAAATAACAGCTTTTGATTCAAGCTTTAGGTATGTTTCGGCAATTAACTATGTGTTTAGTGTGTGTGTTCATCGATATTGAAGAAAACAGTTAAAAAAAGAAGCTGATTTGCTACATATTGTGTTTAGAATCATGTTAATAAGTGTTAAAAAGAAGGATTTTGGACTATGCTTCAAGAGTTTCAGCAAAATAAGTATAAAATTGACCAAAAATGAAATTTGGAAAATATAAAAATGTCTAAGTATGAACTCGGGTCTGATGAATATAATTCAGGTCTACGCGAATTTTGAATCCAATGGAACTCGGATGCAATCTCGGATAGAAAACTTGAAAATTCACAAAGTCAAGATACGAAATTCTGATAGCAAGGCACCCGAATTTGGATCAAGCAACCATCCGAATTTCAGATGGATTAATGCAAAATAGTAATTCTAAGCATGGGAATCTCGGATCAACCGAAATTCGTGTTTATCCAAATTTTGGTTGGGTTCTGAATTTCGGATCAATTTAAATTAAATTATTAAAGTAAGTTTAAAAGAAAATATTAATGTTGATATTCTATTACACTGACTTAACAGGATCATTGTGGTGCTGACTAACACACATTGATTAAAATATTGCGGTAAAGCCTACTTATACTATGTAAGACCCTGTGGTATCATTCCACGACAACCTTGCTATGTAAACCATTGTGCGTGATATATTACTGTAAAAGCATTTATTTTCTTTGGATTCATATTACTGGCATGATCCTATTGCTCAAACATAGAAAGTGGCACTCTCCCATGATTTATTGTTATTGATGCACACTCGTAGTTGACTTGTTTTAAACATGTAGCCTGCGTTCACTTGAAAGTGCATCTTTTAGTTCATGCTTTCTCTGCATGATGATTATTTCATAATCCGAAGTGACTTGGGATTTGGGTTTGACAGCAGGCCACTGTCGGGGACTGATCATCCCATATATCTTACTCCAGCCAGGTGGTGCATCCCCGATCGATACTTGAACTACCAATCCATGCTTCTCGACATGATGAACACTTGTTATCCGTGCCCTCCACACGAAGGGGTAGACAATGCCCATATTCACGTTTGGTTTGTAAAGATATATCTGTTGAATATGTAATTTGTTATCACACTAAGCCGTAGCTTGCTGTTGAATTTCTCATGTTTTCAGGCAAAGGAAAGGAAGTAGGTGGGCTTTCTACTTAGGCTTTCATTCAAATTCCCGGTGACCTATAGAAGCTATTTGGTAACTGGAGATTATGTAGCTTTGGGGCTGGGTATTAATGATGTTGCAAGTGGAACAATGATGTTGTAATAGTTAGATTATGACCGTGTAATCTTATAACGTCTTTATGCTTTAGTGCTGATGTACATAAACTTATTTTATGCTTGAAACATTAATCATATACTATTGTTGGCTTGTATGTTGATCCTGGAGTTTATCATTTACTATAAAGGATGATGTTTTAATTTGGTATCATAGCACTTGTTTGAGGTTTCAAGTGTCCGCGAGGAATTGGATACAAGCTTAGGTTATGATATTAGAATAAAGGGTAACTGTGAACAAATAGGATTAAGAAATAAATGTTTTAAATATTATTTGTTATATTTCAGAACATGTCTTGAGATGATATGACTCCACAACAAATGCTCCAAATGATGCAAACGATGATGGAGGAAAATAACGAACTCCAAGAAAAAAGAATGGCTGAGCAAACTCAATCATTCGCTAACCAGCTGAGGGCCAGGGATGAGGCCGAGGCTAAACAAAGGCTGATAAAAGGTAGGACAAGGAACATCAACAAGGTGAACAAGGTGAGAGGAAGGAAGAGTCTGGTTCTTCCGACAAAGCAAAGGGATGTAGATTAAAAGATTTCAAGAGTAGTGGGGTTGTTATCTTTAATGGGATTGGAGATGTTGTTCCAACATTAGAATGGATTACCACCACTGAGAGAACCTTTAGAATCAGCGACTGTGCTGAGAAGGATATGGTTTGATATGCTACTGCAATGTTCACCAAGGATGTTATTATGTGGTGAGATGCGATGGTAAATGTGTTGACGATGGAGGTAGTGTCGCACATGTCATGGAGCGAATTCAAGGAAGTATTTTCACAACGATACTATCCTGCTGATGAAAAGCGCCGTCTGGAGATGAAGTTTCTCGGATTGACTCAAGGAACAGAAACAGTTACTCAATATGCTGTTGAGTTCAAGTCTATTTGCACCCCACCAGATTAATACTGATAAAAGGAAGATATTCCGGTTTGAGGCCGGTTTAGAATGGGAGACTCGCCGAACAATGAGCAGTGTTCGATATACAACATTTGTCAGGTTGTTAGAGGCTGCTCGGAATGTGGAGCAGATATTGTTACTTTCTTGTTATGTCATGGGATCGGCTGCTACAGGACCAACTCAACGTCGCCACCAAAAATGAAACGGGAATCTGTAAACTCTGGATTATCACGATCCTCACCCCAATCAAACCAACCATCATCCTCACCAAGGAAAGGAAGGGCCTTTCGGCCAGCACTGAATCGAGGGACTGCAGGCGGTGCAGAAAGACTCACTCTGGGGAATGCAAAACCCAGGATATGTACTGTTACTGCAATGGACAAAAAGGCTTTCACTGGGAGAATTGTCCATGAAAAGCTGAGGCATGCTAAAACTGCCACAAAGTCATTTTGACAAAGACTATCGGATGCCCCCAAAAAATCAAAATACCCAACAATCGACCACGAGGTCTTCAGGAGCTTCTACTACTCTGAGAGAACAAACCCCGAGGGCTCCAACAAGGGCTTTTCAGATTACCGCTGAAGAAGCTAAGGATGACCTTGAGGTGGTCACAGGTAAGTTCTTAATAAAGTAAATTCCTGCTCGCATTCTTTTTGATTCTGGAGCCACTCATTCGTTTGTCTCCACTACGTTTGCACGTCAACTTAATATGCCTACTTCGAATTTACAATGTGTATTTCATATCGGAACTGCTAGCAAGATATTAGTTATCGTCGATAAAGTGTATATGAATTGCACCTTAGTTATAGAAGATGTAGTATTCAACTTACACTTACTTCCCATGGAATCCAGAGAGTTTGATGTTATTGTGGCGATGGACTGGCTTGTCCATAATGAGGCTCAGATTGTGTGCAAGAAAACGATGATCAAGATTACTACCCCTGAGGGTCACGACATATGTATTTACGGTGAAACACAAAAAGGCGATCTATGCCTTATTTCCATTGCTAAAGCTCGAAAGCACGTCAGTAAGGGTTGTTTTGCTTATCTAGCCTACGTTGTTGACGCAAAGGCTGAAATTAAAATTCTTTCTATCGTTCCTATTGTCTCTGAATTTCTAGATGTCTTTCCAGAAGATATCTCGGGATTCCCACTAAACCATCAGGTGGAATTCCTTATCGATCTTATTCCTTGAGCCGCTCCGATAGCAAAAGCTCCATATAGTTTAGCCCCTGCAGAAATGCTGGAAGTGGTGAAGCAATTGCAAGAATTGCATGACAAGGGATTTATACGCCCAAGTTCTTCTCCTTGGGGTGGCCCCTGTATTGTTTGTCAAAAAGAAGGACGACACATTACGTATGTGCATTGACTACCGCGAGCTCAACAGAGTAACAATCTGGAACAAATATCCACTGCCCCGGAATGATGATCTCTTCGACCAGTTGCAAGGCGCTAGTTATTTCTCGAAGATTGATCTCCGATCGGGGTATCATCAACTAAAAGTGCACAACGAAGATATTCCTAAAACGGCTTTCAGTTGTCGTTACAGACACTACGAATTTCTGGTGATGTCGTTCGGTCTTACGAATGCGCCGACTGCTTTCATGGATCTTATGAATTGAGTTTGCCGGCCAATGCTTGTCAAATTTGTCACTGTTTTCATCGATGACATTCTTATTTATTCGAATACCAAGGAAGATCATGAAAGTCATTTAAGAGAATTGCTAGAGTTGCTGCGAAAAGAGCTACCTTATTCCAAATTCTAAAAATGTGAATTCTAGTTGAGGCAGGTACGTCTCAACATACGAAACAATTCCTTAATTCCTATATTCACTTGTAAACTCTAAAAATGGGAATCTCCACGAAATGCCTCAAAAATTTGTAGTTTCTTGGGATTGGCTGATTACTACCGCCAATTCTTCAATGACTTCTCAAAAATAGTTGTTCCGCTTACCAAGCTCACTCGTAAGAACGCAACTTTCACTTGGGAAGAGGAACAACACACGACTTTTGAAAAGTTGAAGAAGTTACTAAGTGAAGCACCTGTTTTGGCCCTGCCTGAGGGAAAGGAAGACTTTATAGTCTACAAAGATGCATCAGGAATGGGATTAGGAGCAGTATTGATGTAGTAGGGAAATGGCATAGCATATGCCTCTAGACAACTCAAACCCCATGAGAAAGAGTCACAACTTAGAGTTAACTGCTATGACATTTGCTCTGAAACTCAGGAGACAATATCTGTATGGGACCAAATGTCAGCTCTATACTGACCATAAGAGCTTGAAGCATATATTCAGTCAGAAGGATTTGAATGTGAGGCAACGAAGGTTCATGGAGCTGATTAAGGACTATGATTGTGAAATTCTGTATCACCCAAGAAAGGCCAACATGGTGGCTGATGCACTAAGTAGAAAAGCTTACTGTAAGGCTTACTGGTATGCCTTGACTTCTATAATGTTGACGTCAACCATCATTGATGATGTAAGGGCTGCTTAACTACAGGCTTTCAAAGAGGAAAACATTAGGGAAGAAAATGTCAGATACCAATTACCGCTAATGCTAGATGACGGAACCAGATTGAAAAGTGTGTATCGCAGAATATTGGTTCAAAAGTTTGGTGGTATGCGAGAGGTAATTTTAGAGGAAGCCCATCAATCGAAGTTCTCCATTCACTCTGGAAGCACCAAAATGTACAATGACTTAAAGGCCGATTTCTGGTTGCCAGGATTGAAAAGGGACGTCGGACAATATGTGGAGAAGTGCAAAACTTGCCGATTAGTTAAAGCTGAGCACAACAACCCTATGGTAGTATGCAACTTCTTCCTATTTCATAATGAAAGTGGGACCATATTACTATGGACTTCATTACCAAGATGCCCAAAACTCGTCGTCAACATGATTCCATTTGGGTCATTATTGATCGCCTAACCAAATCTGCACACTTCATACCCATTAGAGAAACCTACTCCTTGGATCGGTTGGCCCAAATATACTTAAACGAAATCGTGACAAGGCATGGTGTGCCTAAGTCTATTGTTTCTGACCGAGACAGTAGATTCACTTCAAATTTCTTGGCTGCTTTACAAAATGGACTTGGTCCTCATATGGCGATGAGTAGATCATATAGACCCCAATTTGATAGACAAAGTGAGAGGATGATTTTTTCCTTGGAAGAAATGTTGAGGGCATGTATCATGGATTTGGGAGGTATTGGGACGATCACCTTCCCTTAGCTGAGTTTTCATATAACAAAAGTTACCACTCTACCATTAAAATGGCACCGTTCGAGTTCCTGTATGGAAGGAAGTGTAGGACTCCAACTTGCTAGAGGGAGACAGGAGAAACTCCTATTGCCGAGCCAGTTCTACTATAAGAAACCAATGTGAAGATTCAACTGATTCGGTAATACATGAAAACAGCGCAAGATCGACAAAAGAACTATCACGATCGCCGTCACAAAGAAATCGAGTTTCAAAAAGATTAATGGGTGTACTTGAAGGTGTCCCCAATGAAAGGAGTCACCAGATCAGTGAAGCGAGGAAAACTATCTCCTCGATTTGTAGGACCCTTTTGTATACTTGAGAAAGTTGGGAATCAGACCTATCATTCCGACTTACCAGAGGAACTATCAGGAGTTCACCCAGTCTTCCATGTGGGATACTTAAGGAAAATTCTGGTGCCCGAGAGGGAACCATGGACTGATCATTCTGTGATTAAAGTTGATAAATGACTAAGATTTGTTGACGAGTCGGAATGCATATTGGAGACTAAGGTCAAGAAACTCCGGAACAAAGAAATCAAGACGGTGCTAGTAAAGTGGAAGCATCACAGGGGAGCTAACGACACTTGGGAGTCTGAAGAAGACATGAAGACCAAGTACCCAAGTTTGTTTAGCGCAGCATGACTTCGCGGACGAAGTATAAGCGTGGTGGAGCCCATGCTGTAACATCCCTAATTTTGAATTTTATAAAATGAGTACTTAAGACTTTTATTGTGTTTTGATGGATTGTTTTGATGGAAGTAGCTGGGCCTTCAACTTAGGCTTTCATTCAAATTCCCGATGACCTATAGAAGGTATTTGGCAACTTAAGATTATGTAGCTTTGGGGCTGGGTATTAATGATGCTGCAAGTGGAACAATGATGTTGTAATAGTTAGATTATGGCACTGCAGTCTTATAAACTCTTTATGCTTTAGTGTTGATGTACTTAAACTTATTTTATGCTTGAAAGTTTAATCATATGCTAATGTTGGGTTGTATGTTGATCCTGGAGTTTATCATTTGTCACTAAAAGGAAGATGTTTCCAAAACAGCGAATGAACTTAGTGAGTGAGTTCATTATAACTAGTCTAGTGAGTCTTAAATTAGTTGATAATCTTTTGTTTCTGTCATCTCAGTTTGGATCATTCCGCAATCCAAACCTGTTTGTAATTAACACTTGTTAATATATACATACAAATTTTGAGAAAATGTGTGTTCTAAAGAATTAGCTATATTCATCGCCCCTCTACAGCCTCTAGTAACATACTTGGGAAACTTGTTAGGACCTACAAATGGTATCAGAGCAGTTTAGAGTGTGTGTTAACCCTAGATCTCTCATAACTTCCCATTTCCCACCACGGATAACAGTGCTGCAAACTCTTCTTCTTACTATGACAATAGATCTTTGGTCAAACCTCCAAAGTTTATTCATCAGAACTTCTCTACATGGAAGTGCAGAATGATGCTGTACTTAGAGAATCTGGATGTGAAACTCCTAGAGATAGTGATGGAAGGTCCATATGTGCCTACATCTGTCACTACTATTACTCCTGCTGTTGAAGGTGCCGTTCCTGAGGTCAGGACCATTGAGAATGCAAAAGCTTAAAGGACTGATGAAGAAAAAAGACTGGTGTCCCTTGATGCAAAAGCCAGGAACAACCTTGTGATCTCTATGCCTGATGATGTGTTCAAACAGGTTGAGAAGATGAAAACTTCTAAAGAAATGTTGGATACTTTGTGTACTGTCTATGATGACCCCACTATCACATTGGATAACAGGATCAACAATCTTGTTAGACAATATGAACTATTCTTTGCAAAACACAAGGAGAGTCTCACTGAAACCTACACCAGGTTTACTGCTCTAATCAATGATCTCAAAGCCGTTGGGATTACTAAGGACAGTTTGACAGTTTGACCCTGGTGAACAAGTTTTTTGGACATCTTACCTGAGGAATGGAACTACTTCTCATCTATTCTCAGCAACGCGAGTACCATCACAAGTATGGATCTAGTCAATATCTATGGATCCTTGCTGAATGATGAACAGTCAAGGCAACAAAAGAGAAATGCCTTGAAAATGTCCAAGAGGTGCAGCCTTAGTGGCTAGTGTGACGCAACCTGTTAATCAGGTATGTGATGTGTTCACACAAGCTAATCAACAAGTTGATGATGACTTGGAGGTAATCTCATAAAAAGATGAGTGTGAACATCTTGCTGAACATGATGAGGAGCAAATGATTGCCATGCTTGTCAGAAAGTTTAACAATAAAATATTTCGAAATAAAGTGTCACAGAGAAAATCAGGTGCTATCAAAAGGAAAGCATTTGATAAATCCAAGGCTGAGTGCTTTAAATGTGGCAAAACTAGTCATATAGCTACTGATTGTGTGTCTAAAGCTGTTGGCTCATCTTCTAATCCTTACAAGACAAACAAGGACGATGGTTACATGGTTCCTTATGGCCATGGCCAAGTTGAAAAGGTTAGAAGACTCATTGGCTTCTAATAATCAAAAGGGATTGATGGCAGAAACCTGTGATTGGGAAGACTCTGATTCATCATCTGATGAAGATGATAACAACTGTCTGGTAGCCAACACTGATGCTCTCTTTACAAGTAACTTCAAACAAGATCTGGCAGAAGCTGAAGCTCTTAGCTCTTTGGATAACTAGAATCATACAATGATGTATAAGGTAAAAAATTTTAAAGATTACAGTTCTGAAGAAATAGACAAAATGTTTGATTACTTGCTTGTGGATTTGAAAGTTGCTATTGAGAAGCATGATGCTTTAAAGTCTGAGATTTTAAAACTAAAAACAGATCTTGATAAAAAAAATATACGGAACTTGACAGTCTTCATAAGTTGAAAACTGAACTTGATGAGGTAAAACACATCAATATAATTTTGTTAGAGGAAAAGAGAGAAACAAACTTAAACCATTCAAAGCTTAAGCTAAAAGAGTCAATCAATGATACGATGAGAAAATTCCGGCTCAAATCCAAGCCTATCTTGGCAGAGATCTTGATACAACAGCTTCAATTGTTGAAATTAAGAATCTGGAAACAGATCTGTCTACTCTTGGTGAGCTTCTAAATACATTTATTCAAAATGTAAATGGAAAGCTGATTTCAACAAAGAGGTTTGTCAGGCCTCAAAACACTGACAATTTATGTCAAAAGGTTGTAAAGCTTGGTGACGAAATGTGTTCTCCATCAAACCAGCCTGCAAAGAACTCAACAAGTTCACAAATACAAAAGAATGGAAAACAAGTTAAAACTGTAGCAGTGGCTGCTAATCTTGTCAATAAGACATGTTCTGAGGCCAAAGCTAATAATAAGAAACATGTTCCTCCATTCAATGTTGAATCCTTTAAGAAGAAATTCTCAAAAGGAAAGAAGTTGTCAACACTGCTTGCTTCACTCAAAATAGATCCTTAGTGGTGAAAAGGTTGAATAAAACTCTTATGAATTACTCAAAGGGAGAAAGCCAAATATAAGCTATTTCCATGTGTTTCGATGTCCTTGTATCATTCTGAACCAAAGGGGTCAGCTCGCCAAATTTGAATCCAAAGCTGATGAAGGAGTGTTTGTTAGATACTCAGCAGTTTCCAAAGCCTACAGAGTATACAATCTCAGGAGAAAGGTGGAAGATGAATCCATCAATGTCACCTTCGAAGAGTTTGTAAATCCTTCAATAAAAGCTTATCCTGAATCAATTTCAGGAGACTTCAGCTTTGATGATCTTATGCATTCTAATGCTGAAGAAAAGGACTCCAAAGCTTCCACATCACCTAGAGTGGAACCTGTTAACCATAATGGACATGATGATGACTATATTGGTTCACCCTGGGTGAATAAGTGTACTGATATAGTTAGTGTACCATGTCCAGAACCAAATAATGTTGATTTCCATGAATCCTCAGTTGATGTGTTCAACAACAATGGTTCATTCTCAATAGATGAACAGGCTCAAGATGTCAGTGAGTCTAAAAATCTTGAGAGCTGCTCTACAAGATCTGTTGTGAATGAAATTGATTCAGAGGAGTCATCATTGAAACAAGATCCTAAGTGGATCAGGTGTCACCCAAATGAGCATATCATTGGTGACATCAACAAAGGTGTGCAAACAAGGTGGGACAGTTTTCGAAACTTTTGCATGTTTTCAAGTTTTGTGTCCCTAATGGAGCCAAAGAAAGTTGATGATGCACTGAAGTATGCCAATTGGAACACTGCCATGCAAGAGGAACTCAATCAGTTTGAGAGAAACAAAGTATGGAAGTTGGTCCATATGCCTAAAGGTAAAACAATAGTTGGTATTAAATGGGTTTTTGAAAACAAAATAGATGAGCATGGTCATGTCAATAGAAATAAGGCAAGACTAGTTGCTCAAGGGTATAGACAGGAAGAAGGTATCGACTATGATGAAACATTTTCTCCAGTGGCAAGGCTAGAATCAATTCATTTGTTTCTAGCTTATGTTGCCCACAAGAGCATGAAGGTATTTCAAACGGATTTAAAGAGTGCAATTTTGAATGGTAAACTACAAGAAGAAGTATATGTAAGTAGCCTCCAAGTTTTTAAAATCAACATCATCCAGATTTTGTCAATAAGTTGGACAAAGCACTCAATGGACTGAAACAAGCCCCAAGGACTGGTATGACACTCTTAATGATTTCCTTATGAGCAATGGATATTCAAGAGGTAAAGTGGATACTACATTGTTCATAAAGAAAGTGAAAACTGATATTATGCTTTTTTAAATCTATGTGGATGACATAATATTTGGTTCTACAAATGAAAAGCTATGCAAGAATTTTTCACTGCTCATGAAATCTAACTATGAAATGAGCGTGATGGGTTAAATAACTTTCTTTCTAGGATTACAGGTTAAACAAACCTCAAATGGAATTTTCATAAATCAAAGAAAGTATACCTTAGATATCTTGAAAAAATTTAAATTTGATCAACGTTCTCCCATCAAACCAGCCTGCTAAGTACTCAACAAGTTCACAAAAAGAAAAGAATGGAAAACACATTAAAACTGTAGCAATAGCTGCTAATCCTGCCAAAAAGACACGTTCTGAGGCTAAAGCTAATAGTAAGAAACATGTTCCTCCGTTCAATGCTGAATTCTTTGAGAAGAAATTCTTAAATGGAAAGCAGCTGTCAACACTGTTTACTTTACTCAAAATAGATCCTTAGTGGTGAAAAGGTTCAATAAAACTCCTTATGAATTAGTCAAAAGGAGAAAGCCAAATATAAGTTGTTTCCATATGTTTGGATGTCCATGTTTCATTTTGAACCAAAGGGGCCAGCTCGCAAAATTTGAACCCAAAGCTGATGAAGGAGTGTTTGTTGGATACTCAGTAGTTTCCATAGCCTACAGAGTATACAACCCCATGAGAAAGGTGGTAGATGAATCCATCAATGTCATGTTTGAAGAGTCTGTAAATCCTTCAATTAAAGCTGATCCTGAATCTGTTTCAGGAGACTTCAGCTTTGATAATCTTATGTATTCCAATGCTAAAGAAAAGGACTCTAAAGCTTCCACTTCACCCAGAGTGGAACCTGTTAACCACAATGGACATCAAGATGACTATATTGGTTCAACCTGTGTGAATAAGTGTACTAATATAGTTAATGTACCATGTCCAGAACCAATCAATGCTGATTTCCCTGAATGCTCAGTTGATTTGTTCAACAACAATGGTTCATTCTCAATAGATGAACAAGCTCAAGTTGTCAGAGTGTCTAAAAATTTTGAGAGCTGCTGTACAAGACCTATTGTGAAAGAAATTGATTCAGGGGATTCATCATTGAAACAAGATCCTAAGTGGATCAGGTGTGATCCAAATGATCAAATCATTAGTGACATCAACAAAGGTGTGCAGACAAGGTGGGACAGTTTTGGAAAGTTTTGTATGTTTTCAAGTTTTATGTCCCTAATAGGGCCAAAGAAAGTTGATGATGCACTGAAAGATGCCAATTGGATCACTGCCATGCAAGGGGAACTCAATCAGTTTGAGAGAAACAATGTATGAAAGCTGGTCCCTATGCCTAAAGCTAAGACAGTAATTGGTACTAAATGGGTTATCAGAAAAAAATGGATGTGCAAAGTCATGTCATTAGAAATAAAAAAAGACTAGTTGCTCAAGGGTATATACAGGAAGAAGGTATCGACAATGATGAAACATTTGCTCCAGTGGTAAAGCTAGAAGCAATTAGTTTGAATGGATGTAAAGAGTGCATTTTTGAATGGTAAACTGCAATAAGAAGTATATGTTAACAGCCTCCAGGTTTTGAAAATGCACATCATCTAGGTTTTGTCTATAAGTTGGACAAAGAACTCTATGGACTGACGATAAACCACAAGGCCTGGTATGACTCTCTTACTGATTTACTCATGAGCAATGGATATTCAATAGTTAAAGTGGATACTACATTGTTCGTAAAGAAAGTGAAAACTGATATTATGCTTGTTCAAATCTATGTGGATGACATTATATTTGGTTCTACAAATGACTAGCTATGCAATAATTTTTCACTGCTCATGAAATCTATGTATGAAATGAGCATGATGGGTGAACTAACTTTCTTTCTAGGATTACAGGTTAAACAAACCTCTAATGGAATTTTCATAAATCAAAGAAAGTATACATTAGATCTCTTGAAAAAATTAAAATTTGATCAATGTTCTCCCATCAAAACCGTAATGCCAACCAATGTTAAATTGGATGTTGATACCTGTGCCAAACCTATTTCAGTAACAGCTTACAGAGGTATGATTGGGAGCTTGCTATATGTGACTGCTAGTAGACCAGATAAATTGTTTTCCACTTGTTTATGTGCTACGTTTCAATATGATCGAAAGAAATCACATCTAGCTGCTGTAAAAAGAATCTTCAGATACCTAAAGGGTACAACAGGCTCGGGTCTTTGGTATCCCAAAGACTCTAGCCTTGATCCAATTGTCTATTCAGATTTTGATTTTGCAGCAGGCTAGATTGAAAAAGCACAATAGGTGGGTGTGAACTCCTTGGTGGAAAGTTGACCAGTTGGTGTAGTAAGAAACAAAATTCTGTTTCAACTTCCACTGCAGTTGAAGATATTGGTGCTAGAAGATGTTGTGGGCAGATCCAATGGATGCAACATCAGCTTTAGGATTATGGTCTGGTTTATAGGAAAATTTATATTCACTGTGACAATACCAGTGCCATAGCCATCTCCAAAAACCCTGTCTTGCACTCCAGATCAAAGCATATTGAAGTCTGACATCACTTCATTAGAGATCAAATCCAAAAAGGTAATATTGAAGTAACTTTGATTCCCACAGAAGAACTGATTGCAGATATTTTCACCAAAACCCTTGATGAAAATAGGTTTAATTCCCTCGCGTGCAAGCTTGGAATGTTAAATAAAAGTGACTAAGTGTCAGTGATGTTTAAAGGGTACTTAAAGCAAAACTGTCAATATCTAAACAACAGCTTTGACAGAACAGGTTTCACCAGTTCTGTACTTAGCAAGTTTTCTTAGATTTGGACAGGTTTGGCAAGTAGCAGGTTTGACAAAGAAACAAGTATCTCAAAACCAAGTTCTCTTTCAAACCTGCTTTGTTGTCTAAACCTGAAATCTACTCACTCTATATTCTATCATACAAGGCAATCCTTGAAATCTGTTCAGTTATTGAACAACATTCACATTGACACCTGTCCTTAAAAAACTACACAGGTTTCATAGACACGTTACTGAATGAACAACTTTGGATGAAATACTTTCACCACAGGTTTGAACAACAGTTTCTGAACATCAGCTTTTAATTAACATTATTTCACATTTATATTACATAAATTATGTATTTATTTATCTTTATTACCAGCGGATAATGTGTGTTACGTGTTTAAGAGCAAATAGTGTGTCAAGTTGGTCTGACAAATGTGCTGACTGGAAACCGTTCCGTTCCATTAATCATCACATTTTAAATCAACCTGCCATATTTCTTTCTCCCACCATCTCACATTCAAATCCTATAAATACCCCTTTACTGTTTCGTTGTCATCTTTTTCCCTACTGCAATCCTATAAATCCATACTCTCTGAAAAACCCTAGATATTTTCATAAGACTCAGTGTCTAAAAAGTGTGCATTCTCACCTACTCCAAAAATGGCCTCTAATACTCCCCTTGTACCATCATTCCTTGGTGATGATGTTGCCAAACACCCAACATTCATTACTATGCTAACCATCAAAACCCAAAAACTACGTGGCAAATCTGACCATTCCCTAAAACTATGTGGGGTAAGGCTATGAACAGACGGGTGAATTCCTGAAGGCTCACCAGTTGAACTACGCCATGACGGTCACTCCTGGTTTCATGTATCAAGTAATGGTTCATATGTTCCGGTACACATGTTCTTATGAGTCTACTGCCAAAGCCATCCAAGGAACCATTCTCAACAACTTTCAAGTTGTTGAGATTACTGTTGCTCTTCTTCAGGAGGTACTACATCTTCCTGTGGTTGAGAAATATGATAAACCACAACCTGAGAATCCCAATATGGCCAATCTACTACGATGATGTGGTGTATCTGCGTCAAGGGTGGGGGCTACTCTGTTCTGGAAGGATCTCGCACCAACTTACAGTTTTCTCTTTGCCTCTGTGGTGATGACTCTAAGCTGTAAGGTTGGTTCGTTTGATCAGCTTAGCTGAGATGAAGTCCAAATAGCTTTAAAGTTTGTGGATGGAACCACACTGAATATTGCCAAATGGATATTTTCAAATCTAAGGGCCTATGTGGAACAAGAACAGCGTCCCCCTGCAGTAATATACCCCAGAATTTTAACCCTTATATTCAAACATGTTTGTGGTGACAGCATCTACTACTCCCCACCACTCTTTAAGACAATGATATTTCCAGTGATTGGAAATAAGGTATTTTATGCTCCCATCTCTGCTAATGATGCTCCTCTTTCAACTCCAATGAGGAGGATGTTTGGTTTAGTGGAAGGACCTTCTACTCTGGAGGTGGATCCAACTGCTACTCCCACAGGAAAATCCAAATCAAGGACTAAAAAGGCAAAACATGCCTCGATGTTTTTTTAAGCTGGGCCTTTCACCAAGAAGGCCAAAACTGCAAAGTCTGCACCCTCAGTCTCTGTGCCTGAGGGGGAGCAGGCTAGTCATCCAAGTTTAATTGTTGAACCAGAAGCCTTTGTGGCTAGTGGCTCTTTCCACCTGAGACCATGGAACAAGTTCGACCACCTGTTTCTAGCCTAGTCTCCTTACCAGTCCAAATACAAACAACCTCCCACTTCACCTTCCTCTCCTATCTCCTACTCCAGGCAAAGGAAGAAATCCTTAGCCAGAAAGAAAACCAGGAGCCCCTCTGACCCCTCTCTAAACGAGTCTGTTGAAAAAGCAGCATCCCCTGCTGCATCCCCTTTTCATATTTTGGGAGAAGGTGCACCGTCAATGGAGCATGCTTCACTCCAGCCTGAGTCAGCCCAGAGTCAGCCTAAGCCCTCTGGTTCCTCCCAATAGTAACCAGTTGTAAAAATGGAGACAGCCACATCAACTATCCCTTCCTCTCAACAGGTTAGGTATATTGAAAGACAGGATCGTTCTCCACTCCACACTGAGTCCACACTGTCCCCTATTCATATTTCTCCTTCACACCCTAAGTATGCACAAGGTGCCAAAACAGTAGGTACAAGCCAACCAACTGAGCAGCCTTCAACTTCTGCTCCTCATGATGCAGTTTTTCCATCACCAACAGCTATTGAAGGACCAACCCTTTGGTGAAGCTTTTCCCTAAGTGCAAATTTCATCTCCAGCTTTCACCACTGCTGATGTTGAAATGCACACCTCTTCTCCCCATGAAGATGTGCCTCAAAACCAAGGTACTACGGAGGGAACCACCAATTTCCTTGATGAAGTTGTCACATTCCCAGTGGCAACTGAAAGGCAAACATCCCCTGTCACCTCACTTCATGAAGCAGGTTTAGCCACTGCTGAAGGTATCCTTGATCCCTCTAAATTGGATCACTTGAACTTTGCATAGGCCATGGAACTTCTTTCCTCTGTGCCCTTACCATCACCAAGTGAACCTACCACTCCTCCATCTTCACCTTAATCTCCCTCCACTCAATCAAAACAATCCACCGACACTGTTCCCTCACCAAAAGACCTTTCCTTGAAGGAACAACTTTCCATGCTATCCAAAAAAATTAGTTCTTTAGAAAATTCTATGACTAACCTTCCTTCTACCATTACAGACTCAGTGTCTGCATAGCTTGTAGGATTTCTTGATTCGTTCAAGTCATCCTTTCCAACCCCCTCTTCACAACCTGACTAATCCTCTCCGCTGCTTGAACTCACTGCACAGCTACAACAACTCCCCTCCTCACTTTCTTCTACCATTACAGACTCAGTGTCTGCATAGCCTGGCAGCTGTTTCTCGAAAACTGTCATATGTGGCTGAAACCTGGTCTGTCTCACTGCCCTCCACTTTAGCCTCTTTGAATACCTTAGTGGTATCTCTTTCCGACACTGTGGCAATAGGCTTTGAAGATATGCAAGAATCAATAAATATAGCTCTTGCACAACATAAGAGTCTGATGTTCAGTGACATAGATAGGGCTGCTATCTCAATTCTTTCAGCCTCTACCACATCTCCTTCATCTTCTCTTGAAACCTTTCTCGCCCAGTTAGCTGAGGTCAAGGACAATCTGGCTTTCTTAGTGCATAGCCTGGTTGGTTCTAGACATGTTACCTAACCTACTGTTGCCAAGCCTGTTGGATCTGTTCCTTTGGGTAGCACTGGCGTTGAAAGCTCTGTGCCATCTCTTTCAAAGGGGGAGAAATCTTCATCTCCCTCTAAGGAGAATCAGCTTTAGTTGGCCAGGCAACACGTCATTAAACACCTGGTGATGCTACAGGTACATCAACTAATTGTGGGACAGCTGAGCCTACTCAGGCATGGTCTCTAAGCCCTGCACCATCTAGGGGGAGGAACCTGTGTCTGAGGATAGGCCCAACAAACAAAAACAACCTTTCCTAGATACATTAGAGCAAGAAGAAGAGACTGAGATGACCCTATCCACAGCAGGAAAAGGAATAGGAAAAGCTAATGTGGACTCATATGCTCAACTTCTTCAGCTCAACTTTGATAAGGCTCAAGCTAAAGAAATGAAAATTCCACTTGATGTTTAATATGAGTGGAAACAAGAGGAAACTAAGAGTATGGAGAGACAAAAAGAGGAAGCAGCCTCTATGAAAGCTGCTAAAGCTTTGGCTGCCAAGGAGGCAAAGAATGTAAAAATCCATCGTTGGTGGTTTAAAGGAAGTTGGAGGAGGCTATCAAAGGGTCATATAGTGGTAAAGAAAGACAAAAAGATACAAGCTCAAAGGTCTTAGTGACCAAGGAAAAACATTTGTCTTCTACCCTCCCATCAGTAATAAATCAGTTTCACTTGGACAACCTGGCAAGAAATAAACTCTTTGACGTTGCTAAGAGAAGAATTGCCAGCGAAACCATTGTCAAAGTTATTCCCATCTCTAGAAAGAATCAACCCTAGAAGCTTCAAATCACAAGAAGTGATGTTGAGGGTCCTGAACTGAAAGCATATGAAGCTGCTGATATTGCCAAAGTGGGGTACAAAGAATGGGTGGAACTTGCAGTTGCCTTGAGTAGTTCAAAGTCTGAAACTGCTGAAACAGTCAGGGCACTTGAAAAGAACTTATGGAAAAGGTAAAAGGGTTGGGCTTGATCCCAGAGGAAATGATCAAATGTACTTAACAGATAGAACCTAAGATCAAGCCATGAAGACAGAAGAAAGACATAGAGCTTGAAGAGATTGTTTAGCAGGTTGAGCAGGGTTTCCTTGGCACTCAGATTAGAGGCATTGATCACAGCCTGCCCCAAGGTGTTGAACCTGAAGACGGCAAATATATTGAAGAGTCTGAGGAAGAAAGTATTCTTTGTGGATCCTATAACTAAGAAAATGTGCTTCAGAGAGCCTCAGACCTTCATAAAGCTGGTGTCAAACAAGTTATAGCCTTTAGGTTCACTAATGTGTTTACGAAACATGCCAAGTGGAGAGAGGTTATATGGAATCAGTTAACAGCTTGCAACAAAAGAGGAGAGCTGGCTAGTCAAGAGTTTTACTACCTCAGATGTGAGGTGGAAGAAGTTGAAGCCAAAAAAGAACGGATAGCTGGGTTGGTACAAGAAAAGCTCCTAAAGCTGCTGAAGATTTGGAGAAGAAAACTAAGGAAGACCAAGGCCCATCTACAAGTGATGTGTAGATGAAGAATAAAAGCTGACCATCAGTTGGTCAGGCTTGCCATTATTTGCTCCCAACTATCAACAGTCCAAAAATGCTAAAGTCTCATTGTACATAAGTTGTACTTTTTCTTTGTAAATTTTTTGTATTTCTTGTTAGTACATTAGTTGTACTCGTGTAAACATTTGGTGTTTCAGTCTGTATCATTATATATAAACTAATCTTTTACTTTAGTTTGATGTTGTATTTTCATCATTGCAACTGTAATGTAAATGTATATAGTGATAAATGATAAAGTCAGCTTTAGGTTGAATAATTGCAAATAAGGAGAGATTTTAGGTCACAAAAAGGCCTCAATCAAACCTGTCTATATCATAGGGGGCGATTTTCTAATCAAACCTGTTTGATACACTTATAGGAAAATCTAAGGTTGTTTTAATGCCTTATTGAAACCTGATAAGAGATTTGCAAAATCAGCCTAACTCTGTTTACACTGTTACATTCATTGTAACTTGACAGATCGTCAAAGCTGTCCATATCTGTTGGACAAGTTTGATAGAAAATTTCTAAGGTGTTCATGTCTGTTGAATAGTTTTGACCTAAGTTAATGGTTCTGTTCTTGGTGAACAAAACCTGTTTTTTGTGAACTGGTTTTACACTTTATGGAATTTGTTTCCATGTCCTCATGCAAAGTCTTGCACAAAAAATCAGTCGACAACTCAAGACAAAATGGAAAATCAGAAGCTGCCAATTTTGCCAAAGCTGCTCTGAAGAATGAAGACAAAAAGGATATCTTAAATGGGTGACAGACCATCTCTTATGTCAAAATAGCATTACTTGAAGAGGAATGGTTTAAAGTTGACAATCCCTTTTAAGGGAAAGTTGTGGACAACAGAGACAAAAGAAAAAGACAAAGATTCTGCAATATGTCGACAAAACCTGAATTGTTAGACGTGCAGAAAAGAATCCTTGTCTTTTTTGAAAAGACATTCCACTTTCTGTACAACCAATGAAGAAGCTTCACTGAGATTCACTATGTGAGTATAAAAAGAAGCTTCCAAGGAATTAGAGATATTAAGAGAGACATCCACAAGTTCACTACGTGCATTGCAAAAGAATTGTGTTTTCATGCATGCAAGTTTTTCTTTCAACGAAGAATAGAATAGCCAAGTGTGTCTAAGCTGTTCTATCTCAAAGTTGTTTGTCTGTGTCTTGTAAAACAGTGAGTGAATTCATTGTAACTAGTATGATTGAGTTTTAGAATAGTTGATAGTATGTTGTTTCTGTCATCTCATTTTGGATGATTCCGCAATCTAAACATTTTTGTAATTAACACTTGTTAATATGTACATACAAACTCTGAGAAAAAATGTGTTAAAATTTAATTAGCTGTATTCACCCCCCCCCCCTCACCCCCGCCTACAGATTCTAGTAACATATTTGGGAAACTTGTTAGGACCTACCAGAAATCGACCTCAAAGACCAAGTCTAAGGGGAAGAAATCTTCATCTCCCTCTAAGGAAAAGTCAGCTTGAGTTAGCCATGCAGCTGGTCATTAAATAGTAGGTGATGCTGCCGGTAAATCAAATGCATCTGGGACAGCTGAGCCTACTCAGGCTAGGTCTCCAAGTGCTGCACCATCTAAAGGGAGGAACCTGCTCTTGAGGACAGGCCCAGCAAACGAAGTCAACTTGTCCTTGAATCATCAGAAGAACAGGAAGAGATTGAGATGACCCTATCCACTGCAGCCAAAGGAAAAGGCAAAGCTACTATGAACACAGATGCTGAAAGACGTCTCCAGCTCAAATATGATAAGGTTCAAGTTAAAGAGCTGAAAATTCCACTTGATGTCTATAGTAGTCTCAAATAAGGCGTGCGGGCCTGCCCATTTTTTTAGTAGGGGAATCACTTTATAAGTAAAAACAAGAGCAAACTGAGATATTGGAGAGACAAAAAGAGGAAGCAGCCTCTGTGAAATCTGCTCAAGCTTTGGCTGCCTAGGAGGCAAAGAAAGTTAAAATGCCATCTTTGGTAGTTCAAAGGAAGTTGGAGGAACCAGTGAAAGGGTCAGACAGTGAGAAGGAAAGAGAAAAAGAGAAAAGCTCAAAGGTCTTAGTGACCAAGGGAAAACCTGTGTCTTCTACCCTTTCATCAGTAAGAACCCAGTTTCATTCTGACAACCTGGAAAGGAAAAGGTTCTTTGATGTTGCTAAGAGAAGGATTGCCAAATAAAATATTGTCAAAGTTGTTCCCATCTCCAGGAAAAATCAGCCCTGGAAGCTTCAGATTACAAGACATGGTGCTGACGGCCCTGAATTGGAAGCATATGAAGCTGTTGATGTTTCCAGAATGGGGTACAGGGAATGGGTGGACCTTGCAGTTGCCCTGAGCAGTTCAAAGTCTGAAACTGCTAAAACAGTCATGGCATTGGTAAGAAAGCTATGGAAAAGGTGAAAAGGTTGGGCATGATCCCAGTGAGATGATCAAAGGTACTTCACAAGTAGAACCTAAGATCAAGCCTAGAAGACAGAAGAAAGATTCAGAGCTTAAGGAAATAGTTAAGGAAATAGTCCAGCTGATTGAACAGGGTTTCTATGCCACTCAGATCAGAGATATAGATCACAGTCTGCCTCAAGGCGTTGAACCTGAAGAAGGCAAACATATTGAAGAGCCTGAGGAAGGGGTATTCTTTGAGGATCCTCTAACTAAGAAAATGTGCTTTCAGAGAGCCTCAGACCTTCATAAAGCTGGTGTCAAACAAGTTTTTTCCTTCAGGTTCACAGAAGGTTTTTCCAAGCATGCCAAGTGGAGAGTGGCCATACGGAATCAGTTAATAGCTTGGTATAACAGAGGAGAGCTGGCTAGCCAAGAGTTCTACTTCCTCAGAGTTGAGTAGAAGCTGTTGAAGCCAGAAAAGAACTTATAGCTGGCCTGGAACAAGAAAAGCTTCTCAAAGCTGCTGATGATCTTGAAAAGGAAATTGAGGAACACCAAGGCCCATCTACAAGTGATGTGTAGATGAAGAATGGAAGCTGACCATTAGTTGGTCAGGCTTGCCATTATCTGCTCCCAACAATCAACAGTCCAAAGTATTGAAGTTTCTTTGTACATTTGTTGTACTCCGTCTTTGTACATTAGTTGTACTTTTTCCTAGTACATTAGTTGTATCTTTGTAAACATTTGTTGTTTTAATCAGTATCAGTATATATAAACTGATCTTTTACTTTACTTTTATGTTGTAGTTTCATCTTTGCAACTATAATGTAAATGTATATAGTGATAACTAATAAAGTCAGCTTTAGGATGAATATTGCAAATAGGGGGAGATTGTTAGGCACAAAAAGGCCTCAATCAAACCTGCTCATTATCATAGGGGGAGATTTTCAATCAAACCTGTTTGATACCCTTAAAGGAAGAATTTAAGGCTTTTTAATGCCTTATTGAATCAGATAAGTGATTTGCATAATAAGCCCAAAGCTGTTTACACTGTTACATTTGTTGTAACTTGGTAGATTGTCAAAGCTGTCCACATCTATTGGATAGGTTTGACAGAAACTGTCTAAGCTGTTCGTGTCTGTTGAACAGTTTTGACCCAAGTTAAGTGTTCTGTTCATGTGACAGAACCTATTCTTTGTGAACAGGTTTAACATTTTAGGGAATTTGTTTCCATGTCCTCATGCAATGTCTTGAACGTAAAATCAGTCTACAACTCAAGACAAAGTGGAAAATCAGATGCTGCTAGTTCTGCCAAAGCTGCACTGAAGCATGAAGACAAAAAGTATATCTGAAATGGAGACAGACCATTTCTTATATTAAAAATATCATTAAATGAAAAGGAAAGGTTTAAAGATAAAATTCCCCTTTAAAGTAAAGCTGTGGACAACATAGACAAAAATAAAAAGACAAAGATTCTACAACAAGTGGACAAAGTCTGATTTGTCAGACTTGCAAAAAAGCATCTTGTCTTTTTGCAAATACATTCCACTTTCTCTACAACCAATGAAGAAGATTCATTGAGATTCACTGAGTGAGTATAAAAAATAAGCTTCCAAGGAACTACATATGTCAATAGAGACATCCACAAGTTCATTACATGCATTGCAAATGAATTGAGTTTTTCATGCATGCAAGTTCTGCTTTCAACTTAGAATAGAATAGCCAAGTGTGTCTAAGCTGTTTCATTTCAAAACTGTCTGTCTGTGTCTTATAAAATAGTGAATGAACCTTAGTGAGTGAGTTCATTGTAACTAGTCTGAGTGAGTCTTAGATTACTTGATAATCTGCTGTTTCTGTCATCTCAGTTTGGATCATTCCGCAATCCAAAACTGTTTGTAATTAACACATATTAATATATACATACAAACTTTGAGTAAAGTGTGTTCTAAAGAATTAGTTGTATTCACTCCCCCCCTCTACAGCCTGTAGTAACATACTTGGAAAACCTCTTCGGACCTACATGTTGTTATAAATTTTAAGTTGTTTTTCGGACTTCAAAGCACACACTAATAGACATTCCATTTTATGTAAAACTAAGGTGCTACTGTTGATTGATTAACCAACCCCCACTCTGAGACATAAAAATCTCAGAGTTTAACTTGCAAGACACATAACACAACACTGCACTATGAACTACACATTTATCATTCTATTTTATAGGTTATAATGCAGTAAACAGAAAGGGATTAATGACGAATTTAACATTAAGGTGATCAGCAAATGTGTTAGAAGTCAATGGAGGCCAAGGCCGAAGGCCAATGGCCTTCTTGTCCTGATTCTCAGGGTTAAAACAGAAATAAAGACACATGTACAGAATACATTCGTAGGACTTATCTAAGTCCCTGACTTTCTATATTAAATATGGAAGTAAGACTTCAAATGGCCACTACTATTAATTAAACACAAAAAAATACATGCATGAACTTGTATTGATGTTTATAACACTAGATGATGATGTTCAATTTTAAATATTTGATGAACATTTTGAAGTTTATAACCCACCAGGAGCCGTAGGCTTCATTACACACACATATGATGTTTTTAAGCAAGAATTTACCTTGTATTATTGTAATAATCTTCTAGATTAACGATGCTTGATGCTTCCACACTTGAATGTTTGGTTTTTTATTGCAAGATTTGTGTGAATTCTTGTACGAGTCGTATATGTTCAGAGAGAGACTTTGCAATTTCTTTTGATTGTTAAAAAATTATGAGCAGGCCTTTGTTCATTTGGGGGTTTTATTTACTCATGTTTGGCAATTTGACATTTTTGATCCCTTAGCTTGTTTTCTTTCATTTAAACTTAACATAACTTTGCTAATTATATTAACAATACATATAACTTTATAATAGCTTAGTTAACATAATACAAAGTTCAATTGCAAGTTTGTAACTAAAATTACATTTAACGCACTAATGATAGCTAATTAAAGTTTAGGTCGTTACAGAATGGGCTCCACCGCGCATAACTTCGTTCTCAAAGTTAGCTATGTTCAAATAGACATAGTATACAAGTTAGTTATGAATTCCCAAGTCTGTTATGATACACACCGGTGTTTATACGGAATCAGCACCATCTGTAATTAACATTATGAGTTATTAGCGCTTTATTAAGACAATTACATCCTTATTGATGAAACAGTAATCATCAATCTCTTATTGGAACCAATAACTGTATAAATTGAGCAATCTCTTTCATTGATGATATTTGTATCATCAATTGCTTAGCTGGTTATGAATCATATTGACTTTTTGTTAGCTTCTCATTGGTCATTCGCGACCAATCACTTGATCTTATAAGAATCTCACTCGTCAAGTGATATTCTCAATTTTCACCTTGTAGATTTTATTTCTTAACGTATTTCGCGGGACGAGAGTATTTTAGATTATAGTTTGACTCTTTGTCTCTGTCTTCTTTGATTTCTATTCATATTGGCATTTGGTGCTTGACAAATTGGTATAAAAAATATATTCTTACTTCATTTTATTGAATAATCATCGTCTACTTCTGCCTCCTTGAGAGACATGCTGTAATCATTCAGATTCCTAGGATTTATGGAGAAGGTTATATTTTGATATTCACTTGAGTCTATCTGAGTTGCATCTCTTTATGTCTTTAGAAGAACAAATTCATAGGGTGAGAATCATAGCTTAAGGATTCACTAACCGAGACAAACGATGTTCACACATAGTTCCTTTTCTTAATTAAATCATTGATCAATGGAGACATATTTATGACTAACACAAAGTAAAATTTCAAGTTAAATATATGGACATAACAGTTGAGATACTCATGACATTAATGTACTTAAACCTGTTTGACTAAGATTCAAACTAGAGACTTTAGCAATGAGTCATTCGTTGTATAATAACTCTTATTAATTCTCTAAAATATGTATGTTGATTAGTTTCCAATTTAGGAAATTCAACAAGTCACTCATGAGTTCAACAGTAAACAAATAGACCATTGTTCTATTAACACACTTCATGATAAATCATAGAATTATAATAATCATAACTTAAGCAGGATACTATCCTTATTAATCTCCGACATTGAATTTTGATAGTTCAAACACATGCAAAGTTTTCTATATATATTATTTCTAGCTGACAGTGATTTAGGAACATGAGCTTTGAATGCTCACCCTTAACTTAATTTCATTGACTTAATACTTTGCACTTTTGCAGTTTTAAGTCATAACAAACTTTAACAATAGTAAGGGAATTGAAATTTATCTGATCAAGAAATAAAACATAACACTTAATCATATAAGAATCGTAATATTAGTTACAAGTGTCGTCTTTTGGCGTTTTTGGTGTATCCTAGACATCCTCAGTAATTATATGGAAAGCTCGCACCTTTGCTGTCGCTATCATTGTAGTACTCCGTTAGATTGCACTGCCATCTAATTGTTCAGAATTGGTAAGCCTGTGTGTATTTGGACAATGTTTAGCATAATGTCCATGTTGACTAAAGTTGTAGCTCACATCGTTTGTTTCCAGGCACTCATCACTTCCATGACCAATCTGTTTACAGGTGTGACAGATCACATCTCCAGGGTTGCAGCGTCCACTATGAAATTTCTTACAACGTTTACACTATCGTGTTTCTGACTGTATGGAATAGACTCTAGTCTTTAGAGGCGTAGAAGATGCTCGTGAGTGTTGTTGACTCTACTTTGATGAACTAAAGAATTTACTGAATTTGTGTTTCTTAGGTGGTGATGGACACGTAGGACTTATAGCCATCATAACAGGTTCACAACTAAGATCTGTGAATTCCAACTCCACCATTCTTTCTGCTTCTACTATACTGAGATACGTCTTAAACTTTATGCTACTAAATTGTTTTCTATATGTTGGATTCAGACCCAACCTGAATCTGTTTATCTTACGTTCTTTTGTCGCTACTTGATATGACGAGTAGCCGCAAAGTCTCGAGAACCCATGCTCATATTCATGGACAGTTTTAGTTCCTTGATTTAACTTCATCCACTGCATCTCAAGTTTGTCTTGTTTATTAGTTGGGCAGTATTTGGTGTTGAACATTTCCAAGAAATGCCCCAGTTAGTGCCTTAATTGCTTGTTCACCATATATGCTCTTTTGTGTCTTCCACCAGGCTCTAACAGCTCCAACAAACAATGTCGTCGGTAGCTTAACCCTATTGTTGTCCAGACATTCTGAGATAATGAAGATTTCTTTAGTTTGGCTAACCCAATCTAAGGCTTGTATTGGGTTTACTGTGCCTTTAAATGTTATGGCAACACTCGCTTTGAAGTCTTAGAATCTACAGCCTTTTGGCTGTTCAATTTGTTGATTGACATGCACATTATCAGAATCAAATTCAATTAATTGTTCAATTTGCTTCTTTTTACGTTTGTTTTTCTTTTCAGTTTTATTCATTACTTCAATTTGGTCTAACATAAACTTGTTTTGTTGTTCTTTATTCTGGGATATTAGTTGTTGCATCATTTCCAGGATTTGCTCTGGGATGGTACACTTTCTCATGATATAGCTCTGAAATACAAATCAATAAATATTTAGCTCATTAGTCTAGCATATTGCACCCTTTCATGCCCTATCCTACTAGTCTCTGAATACTTATCTTAGTTCAAGACATCCTGTTGTGATTGATACTATAACATTTCACATGTTTGAGATCATGTATTACACATAATACATTGATTCACACAAACTATTTGTTCTGATACCATATTATAAGACCAAGATTTCTCAAAGGTCTTAAGACTAGGCCCCAGTGGCAATGCAATATGAATCAGAAACTAAGATAATAATTAACAATGCGAAGTTGAAGTTAATTACATACAGAGAAAAATTTTAAGTAATAGGGTACAGACTTCTAGACTATTACATCAAAGCACAAAATATAAACTAGCCCAGTAACCCAAAACTCTTTCATTAGTCAAGTACCAAGGTGTTGAATTAGGTTCTAAGCCACTTCAAGCTCTTTCACAGTCCTAACCTATCAGCCAATCTTTTGCCTTTACTTGAAAAATAATGAAACAATAGGGTAAGCTTAATTTCTTAGTGAGTATGTAGACTTTCACATTTAACATGCAATTATGAAAGCGGGCTCAAAAGCTCATGCACTACACTCGACTCATGCATAGCTCATCTCTGTTTCTCATGCACTGCACTAGGCTCACAGGTCATATCTCGAAGGGACATTGGCCAATATAATTATTCTGATGCGCGTCTTTGCTCAGCTCCCAGTTATAAAATTATTGTCGCTTTTGAGACTTTAGACAAATTAATATAGAAACTCTGGATAATGATAACATCATACACACGCATCAATGTGTGGCGGAATCAGCCACGTACTAGGCTAACTACCAGTAATTGTTGTATGAGTATCATTAGAATGCTCAGCTCTAGCTACCCTCTGTGCTTTCATCATGTAAATTAGGACATCATAAGCCTCACAATAACCCAACACTAAGCAATAGCGTTGGTGTTAAGCATAAAAATCGAATGACTTGTTAAAGAATAAAAGCTAGAAGAAGAAATGATCGGCTCAACAAATCATAGTAAACATGCTATGACAAATATAACAATATGCTCAATAAAATCTGAACGCCAATAAAGTCAGGATAATGCAACAAAAGTCTCAATTCACATAATTTGCAGTTAAAGTAAAATCTACAACTCATAGTTATGGGTTAATGTGCTTTCTGGCTCAGTAGCTCACAAATTGTAGTGGGTTAGAACCACTATCCGACTAATATCAGACATACAGACAGCTTGCCACTTTTCTACATTGTTCAATGGTGCTCTTTAATATGTCTTTTAGCTTCTTATGTTGCTCAATCTGTTATACATATAATTTCTGATATTTATTAGCCTCTATGCCATCTGAATAGGATATTCAGTGTTAAGTCGTTGGTCTTTAAATGCAAAGTCTCATATTTATTATATTGAGATGAACATGGTCAGCAATTTTACCAGACATGGATGTACTTCTATGTCATTGTGTTATTCAAATAATATCAATCACAATCAATATTAAAACAATTAAGATTAAGATCGATGCAACTAACCGAATGATTTGATTCACAGAATGAGAATTACAATACGACAAAGATGAGCATTGAACCCTAGGTCTGATATCCGTACAAGACAAAAACACAATTCGTGCAAATGTGTATGAACCCGTATCAAAACTATAAATTACAAACCTATTTATATAAACATTTACAACTATTGACTAATTACAAAACCAACCCTAGACTTATCTTCTAATGCTCTTTCTATTGATCCCTCTTTGATGAATGATAATAGGTCTTTAGTCTTTTAGCCCCAGCTTCATTTCGAATCTTCTGACACTCTTTCTATTCATCGGCCTTGATTCAATCTTCGCAATAAACTCCACCATCATTTTTCTATCATTCGTGCTCAGACCACCTTTCTTAGTTTTTCTCTTTGATTCAGTTGCAAGCTTTCCTTTTAGACCAGTCAAAACTTTCTACAAGGTACCATCACAGGATTTGTTCAATTCAACACTTCTCATTGCTCTCATCTTCTGGTCCTTGTCTTTATAAATGACCACTGGATGCTTGGCCATCACAACTTGATATTCTTTTAGATTATCCATGTACTTTGTAAATCTGTTAGGTGCTGTGACATTTATTCATCTCATACCTCTCTCGACTCCTATCTGAAGATCTTGCACAGACATGGGAACCAGTTTCTTGTGCATAAAGTGAAATAAAGCCATGAGAGCAGAATGGAAATATTCATCTCTTTTGTTATGACATAGCTCATCAAACAAATGTTCAACATCCACCAAGTTTAGATGAAACAAATCAGCTTCATTGAAAACATAAGTGTTCCCATCAGTTCTCGTCACAGTAAAAGTGGAATAGAAGATCTTTACAAAACAATCTTTCTCAATCTTCACCAGAACTACAATTCTGAACTCACTTCTTACTTTTTCAATGCTCTGAGACTTGTTTCTCAAAAAAGAAGCATAATTCACTAAATTCGGCATGTTTGGCTCAATAATTTTGAATAGCTTCAAAAATGTACAAGGAGCCCTTTTCTTGCAGAATATTCTCTTTTCCAGATAATCTTCCAAGAATGGCAACTTATTTCTTTTCCTTATGAAGTCCACATTTTGTTTTTCCGATAGATCCAACTTTCTAATCTTTTTCTTTCTTAATTCATTTTCATTTAGCAATGTCCGCATATCATTAATTTCTTTATGCACCACTTCTTGAACAGCAAACGTCAAGTGATGTTGTCTCTCTGATTCATCAGCTAAAATATAACTCTTGAAAAATTTATCCATGATTTCAATTTCATTCATCTCATTGACATATTGAGGCATCACATCCTCAATTGGAAACGGATAAATTCCTCTTTGACTGTAACCGTCACCACAGGCTTTTTAACCGTTGATGTTGGCACATCACCTTTCAAATCTCCTCTACTAACTCCTCCTCATCAACAATCTTCTCTACCCTCAACGTCTCAATAGATAAATCAACTTCATCATCATCAAATAGTTCAACCTCTTGTTCAGCTCCCTCAACTCTTAACATTTCTTCTTCTTCTTCTTTGTCTGAATCATCATACTCTTAAAAGTTGTAAATACCAGGTTGAATACTTAATGGAACTGGAACATCTTCATAAAGAATCAATCCCAGCTCACTCTGAGCATCAACTGGTTTTTCTTTGAACCCCCAGCTTCTCCAACTGCTTCACCTTTTGTTTCTTTCTCTTTCCCTGTATAAACAACCTACTGAAGTCCAATATCCGTTTATCCAAGCTTCCTCCTCTTCTGCCCCTCATGAGGAGCATCATTGGAGTCGTCCTCATGATCCTCATGCTTTCTCTTAGGAGTCGAAGCTTGAGCTTTACATGTCTGCTCAACAGAATATAATCTTTCAGATAATGATCCTAGATCACTAACGACTGTGTTTTCTAATCTGTTCATCCTCTCCCTCATCTCATCAAATTGTTCAAAACAAAAATCTCTCAGCTCATGAATGGAGTCTTGTGGGTCTTTTTCTTTTACACCCTTCGCAACAGCCTTTCCTTTCAGCAATTTTTGAATATTAGCCATTTGAGTCATCATCTCTGAATATTGTGTTGACATTAGAGCTGTGACTCCACTAATTGCTTCATATAGCTTGGATTTAGTAACAGAGGGTAATGGGCTAACTACTGGGTCACCTAGACTTCTAGTTGTCACAACTGTTGAACTTGTAAAAAGAACCTCCGTGTGGCCTGTACTCAGAGATGGCATAGTTGTAGCTCTGACAGGTTTTCCAACCATTTCAAGTGAAGGAGCAACAGATGCTTCTTAAACTGTGGTTGTTCCGACAGGGACTTGTATTCCTTCTATACTTACTTCAACGAATGAAGTAGACATGAGTGTCCTATCTTGTATCAGTTCCATGACTTGTGGAAGAATAAATATACAATGGGGCAGAATTGTACTAGTTTAAATATACATTGAATCCGAATGATCCAAGGATAGATTATGTGCTAATTCCCCGTGAAGAAATGTAACGTCTCCTTGTTGAGAGGGAGATGATTGGCCAGAGGGGTGTGCAATCACCAATAAGATACTGGTTTCTTCAATGCTAACTCTCAAAGGAGAGCTCACAGTGGATGTGGCTTCCCGGCTGTTTAAGGTTTGGGTCTCCCTCACACTCACCACTTCATCCATCTCCTTTTCTGGTAAGCTCATTATTGGAGATATCACCATTACACCAGCTCCTCCAAAATCAACATTATTATCCTCATCCTCATCCTCTTCTCCCTCATTTCCACCTTCTAGAATGTTAGATAAAGTACGTTCAGAAGTAGAACTACTCTCACCTCCACTCACTTCCTCCACAGCACCCTTAGTCTCAATTTGGCTTCCCTATACATAAACCCCATGTTGATTTACCTGCTGACCTATATCTCCTAGGGCATGAAAACTCAATTCTTGAGTTTCAAATGGAGCATGATCTATTATATACAGTCTCACACTTTCTGCTTCAGAATCAGCATACTTTAACAATGATTCAGGAATAGGCATGACATTTGCATTGGGAGCATCCTGAACTTTATGAAGACTCATCATAACATAGTCTGGGCATTTTTGAGCATTTGATCTTTTTGGAATTTTCTCGTTTGCCCTAAATATGCCTCTGATCAGAATTTATATAAACCTTTGCAATGGCACAACTTTTCTCACTCTGTTCGTTGTCTTTGCCAATACTACCTCCTTCAGATCTTCCCAAATACATTGTGCAAAATCATAAAGCTTGTTGAAAGAAATTCCATGAAATAATCTAAAACATTGAATGCTTCCTCGATCTATGCCGCTGTATACCTGTTGATGATGCCGAACAGTGTATACCATTCTCCATTTAGCCCGTTTCTGTGAAACTTTGAACTTTTCTCAAGTGGTTTGGAATAACCCAGACATATAAGATCATGACATAGTTGATCATCAAAAACAAAGTCTTCAAAATCTGACAGCTCTGGGAAATTGACTGTGTCAATACGCCATGGTAAGAACAGATTATGGCGTAGTCTGGCTAATGTTATTTTTTCTCTAAAGTGATCAACTGTAACTTTGAAGTGATGGTTTCCTTCAGCAAGCACGAATTTGATCTTGTGCCAAAACTGATTTAGATAGACCAGTGGAATAGAAGGTTTATTTTTCAACTAGTAACCGAGAGGGTGACCTTTGAGTATTTCCACAATCAGCAGATGGCTAACTTTAATGACATTTGGATCGTACCGGTGATTGTTATCAAGTAAAGCTAGGGATTTGACCAGTTGTGTTTCAGGGATTGGGGATGAAGGTGATGGTCTAGTGACAGATGCAGATTTAAAAGGTTTTGAGACAAGTGTATGGTTAGATGAAGAATGGGATTCTGAGGAATTGGAGTTATGGGTGGGTGATTGGCATGCCATTTGATGTTAGTCAAAAATAGCAAACATGTTAGATATTGTAACATCCGACACTGAACCAGGTTAGCAACCATGACCTAACCAGTATTTACTAGCCAATTATAACCTAATCAGTGGTCATTAGCAATTAATCAAAGTGATTAACAATGTTCATAAGGAAGTTCAATTCAATTAGAAACAATTTCATCGGTGCGATGAATCGGCAAATTAATTAATTCGATCGATTTGCGATACGATGGATTAATTCAACTGAGTACATAGTTCAAATAAGATTAGTAACACTAATCATGCATAAATACACTTACTTAACATTAATTATGCAAGACTAAAACAATTCATTAAACTAAAGCATTCATATGAATTTACATAAAAAAGAAAATACAAGAATACATTTTGAAATACATTTATTAAAAAAATACATAGAAATACCATGTAGTGGCCGTCCCTTAGGGTGGTACAACATAGGTGTTGACTTTCAGTTTTTTTTATTACAACACCATACAGAATCACCATCATATATCCTCACTATTTCACTTCACCAAGATCTTACACTCAACCTTCAACATCATTATTATTTCAAGATCTTTCAATCCTCTATAAATAGAGGACTTCTCATCACTTCATTTCCACACTTGCACCACACAAAATCTCTCTTTCTCTCCTCTTGAATCCGGCCACACACACACATAGTGAACACAATTTTCTTTCATCTGTTCTTCATTTTTGCAAAGTGTTCTTGGTGAAATCTTTCAAGATCCAACCTTCTTCTCATTTGCATACTTCTAATACCCCAAAGTAAGTAAATCCTAACTTATTACTTCTTGTATATATGTTTATACAAGTCTTGCCTAATTTATATAATCACCAACAACAAGAAGTTTCTTGAAATGGGTTTAAAAATATATAAACACATTATGTAAGTATAAATATTATGAAAACAAGTTGTATAAATGTGTTTTATAACCTTTTATACAAGTAGTTTTTGAATAAACAACAAGAATCACAAGTTGTTTCAAGTTTATGATGTCCGGATTTTCGGCAGAAATATTACGTTGATTTTGAAAAATCATACCTATTTTGTAACTTAACGAAATGTGTTGATTCTCATCTCAAAAGTTAGATCTATGTCTCAACTAAATATCTGGAGGTTTTTATAATTTAATTAGGAGTTTACAACCCCCATATATTATTTGAGAACCCGAAAGTTTGACAGCTCAAAAATGGCCAACATAGGGTTTTTAACGAGCTTTTTCCCCAACCTAAACACCTCGAAAAGTGACCGTTCTTGACTTTAAAAATTCTTTGTATATAGTAGTTTTATTTCTAAGAAAACCAAAGCCTAAATCGATTTGGAGCTTGGTCAAAAACAGCCTCAAAGTAGGCCGAAAAACCTTTAAAAATCTGGAAAATTATATATATATATATATATATATATATATATATATATATATATATATATATATATATATATATATATATATATATATATATATATATATATATAAACTTGACGTTTTAAGTGGATTTTATTTATAAACTTGTAATATAGGGTGATTTAAGACATAAAAACCTTTATACATACATATTATCATATATGGGAGTTATTAAGTCCCTCGTATCATTTAGGATTCAGTTAAACACATCTGGTTTCATCACCCATCTGCAACGCAAATTTGCATTTTTCGCTCGTATTTGTCATCGAATTCACGGTGAGTGTTCATAGCCCCTATTTTCACACTGTTATGTTTTGGGGTAGAAATACATGCTACGTTTTCATATGGACACAGAAACTACTTCATTTCTATTATGTATTACACATGTGGGTCTAACAACCCTCAGATCATAAACCGTTAGTTACATTTTTATGTAAGCGCGAATATATTATGGATATATCTATCGTCATTAACGTCCCCCACTTAGGTTCGTCGCTCCAACTGCTATGGGGTGCATAGATATTTAACATTACGGTATTACATTGGGGAATACTACACACGGCAAACTTATAATTAAGTTTCGGTTACATGATGGTTTTATGTAATACATAACATGGAACTTATGATTTTATAAATTCAAACTCAACTATTGATGTCCATAAAATTCATATTTATGTGTAAACCTATGAACTCACCAACAATTTTGTTGACGTATTTTAGCGTGTATTTTCAGGAAATTAAAGCACGTGCACTGCATCAGAAGTATTTCAAGGCTTCCGTACTTTTGGAGTCGCATAAATTTTCAAACCTTCAGAGATTTAATTGCAATATTAATGTCATTATGGTTATGTATTTGAATCTCTGTAATTTGCGAACTACTTACGCTTTATTTTGGTTATGTAAAACAATATTTATATTTGAAGTTAGATCAATGTATTTTTGAAAACGTCCATATAGTGGTCATTCGCTTGATTATGACTATGCTTCCGCGACGTCACGCTTTGTTGCCAACCGGGGTAACGGGGTGTGACAGATTGGTATCAGAGCCATAGTTATAGTGAAATAGGTTGCATTAGTACTCTAGACTATAGCTACACTTATGTTTTACTGATTTTTGAAAGACATTTTTGTAACTAACTAAAAGACTATAAATGGACCTTGATAGCAAAAACATGTCAAACAACACAATCATCATCCTGTCTGACTCCGAAGATTAGTACGCCCCTTTAATCCCGGAGGTCACGGAGGTGTTCGTAGAAGAGGACCCATCAGAAGAGGAAGACCCCTCTGAAGAAGAAGACCCAATGGAGGAATCCTAGGAAGAACCCATGGAGGAAGACTAAATCGGAGAGGACCCACCACCCCCGGTGGTCCCCTCCTACACCCCATATCATCCCGAGGTTCCATCGTTTAAACCATACCGTCCCCACCCCAACGGCCCACGAATGCTATTACACCCCGAAAGGGGGTGATGATACTGAGACAGGAGACTATTTCAATCCCGGCTCCCCAGCCAAGTTTGCCACCGAGGCGACAGGCAAACGCCCGCCGCTAGGACTGGATGCCCAATACCCTCCCAGAATGGAGACGGGAGGAGGAAATCCCCTCCTAATTTGAGATCGGAAGTCCATCCTCCGCACCGACCCTACCGCTCACTCAGGAGCCGGCCGACCAGACCATACCTCTTTTGGTAGCAAGGTCTTCACGGCACGACCTCCAAATCCGGTTACTTAACCAAGATATTAGAGAGATGACTGCTCGTATAGAGCGGGAGGAGTTGCAAAACTCCAACCTTTATTGGGCCAACCAGCACGCCCTCACTGTTCAACAGGACGGGCTGGAGGAGCTTCGGCAACGAGTAGCCGAATACGAGGCCCGCAATGAGGAGCTAACACAGCACCACAATGCATTAGAGCAGGGAGAGACCCCCGATCACTCCCACCCCTAGTACCCCCCTTATCTTTGTAATGTTAGGAATTATTATGTAATAGCGTAGGACCTAAAAATTTTCGGGTAATAACCCGCCCCGATGTAAGAAATTATGAATAATTAATGAAAATTTCAAGTTATTTATGAATCAGTGTTTGATGATTATAGAACTGTGCCTTAAGAAAAATTTAAATTTTTAAGACTCAACCTCTCACACTATACTCTTTTCTTTAAACACTAAGGTAATGTCGCCAAAAAGAGCCCAATGAGTGGCAGCAGCTATAGCCACTTACAAAACCAACCTCAATAGCACCGCAAACGGCAATCGAGGAGCAAGCTGCACTACGGGAGGGTCAGACTCAACCCAGAAAGGGTGTGGAATTAAAGGATTTTTAAGCTGTAAGCCTCGATACTTTAATGGGACGGAAGGCGCTGTCGGACTGGTTCACTGGTTTGAGAGACTTGAGTTGGTGTTCCACATTAGTGGTTCTATCGAGGATGAGAAGGTCAAGTTCGCTACCCACACTCTTCAGACGGCGCTTTGACTTGGTGGAATTCATATGCTTAGTCTGTGGGAATTGACACGGCTTACCAACTCGCCTGGACTGAGTTGAAGTAGATGATGACGGATGTGTATTGCCCTAGGAATAAACTGCAAAAGATGGAGTCTGAGTTATGGAATCTTGTGATGTAAGGAACAGATGTCGCCGGGTACACCAACCATTTTCACGAGTTGAGCCTGTTATGCCCACAAATGGTGACTCCGGAGTACAAGCGTAGTGAGCGCTACATTTGGGGACTCGCCCCTCAAATTCAAGAGAATGTCACTGCATCCAACCCAACTACTATTCAGAGCGCCATTCGGATGGTGAATAATTTAATGGATCAAGTGGCCAGGAAATGAAGGCCAAGGCAGTGGAAAGCAAAAGGAAATGGGAGGACAAGTCCGGGAAAAGTTCGGGCTCACAGTCCAAAAAGACCGAAACCATCAAAGCCTTTGTTGCCGGAGCTGAGCCAAAGAAGGGCTATACCGGCAACAGACCGTTGTGTAACCGATGCACCAACCATCATGTAGGTCCCTGTCCAACCCCTTGCGGGAAATGTAAGAAGCTCGGTCATGTGACCTAAGATTGTATGTATAACACCAACGGAGGCAACAACGGCACACAAAGGAGCTGCTTCGAATGTGGGATAGCTGGGCACTTCAAGAAGGACTGTCCAAAGTTAAGGAACGGCGGTGGAGCTCAAGGAAGAGCCTTTGTGTTAGGAGCAGGCGACGCTCGTCAAGACCCCAACGTAGTAACGGGTACATTCCTTCTTAATGATATGTATGTTTATGTGCTGTTTGATACTGGGGCTGATAGAAGCTTTATATCTGCTAAGTTTAGTGAACAACTGAATACCACTCTTTCCCCATTAGACAATGCGTACGCCGTAGAGTTAGCTGACTGAAAGGTGATTGAAGCAAATAGTATAATTAAGGAGTGCACACTGAAATTAGCAGATCATCCGTTTGAGATAGACAACCATGCCTATTGAACTCCGAAGTTTCGACGTAGTTATTGATATGGATTGGTTGTCAGACAACCATGCCAAAATCCTATGTGGTAAGAAGGTCATAAGAATACCACTTAAGAAAAAGAAAGTCCTAACAGTCTAAGGAGAAAGAAAGAATCGCCAGTTGAATGTCATCTCTGGATTGAGAACGCTGAAGTGCCTTCGAAGAGGTTGTCAAGCAGTATTAGTTCAACTAGTGGAAAAGGAGTCGAGGGAGAAGCGACTCGAAGAAATCCCAGTAGTATGTGACTACCCAAAAGTCTTTCCTAAAGACTTGCCTGGACTTCCACTAGCGAGGCAAGTAGAATTTCAGATTGACTTGGTGCCTGGAGCTGCATCTGTCGCACGACCACCCTACCGATTGGCACCGTTAGAGATGCAAGAATTATCCAATCAGCTGTAAGAACTGTTAGGTAATGGATTCATTCGACCAAGTTCCTCACCTTGGGGAGCTCTGGTCTTATTTGTCAAGAAGAATGACGGATCCTTTAGGATGTGCATCGATTACCGAGAGCTGAACAAGTTAATGATCAAAAACCGATACCCTCTCCCCAGAATCGACGACCTGCTTGATCAGCTCCAAGGATCTAATTTTTACTCTAAGATTGATCTGCGATCCGGATATCACAAAGTTAAGGTTTGGGAAGATGATATACCCAAGACAGTATTTAAAACTCGTTATGGTCATTACGAGTTACAGGTGATGCCATTTGGTTTGACCAATGCACCAGCAGTATCCATGGATCTCATAAATCGTTTATGCAAACCATATCTAGACAAATTCAGTATTGTCTTCGTAAATGACATCCTTATCTATTCCAGAAGCAAGGAGGAGCATGAGCAGCATCTGAAGTTGATTTTGAAGCTTCTAGAGAAAGAACAGCTATATGCCAAATTTTCCAAGTGTGAATTTTTGCTGCAAGAAGTAAAATTCCTTGGGCACGTGATCAATAGTCAAGGAATACATGTAGACCCATCAAAAATCGAGGCCATTAAGAACTGGGCAACTCCTAGGACTCCCACTGAAATCCGTCAGTTCTTACGTCTTGCCGGTTATTATAGGCGATTCATTGAAAACATCTCAAAAATAGTTGGTTCCTTAACGGAATTGACTCGAAAGGACATGAAGTACCAATGGGGTGAAGATCAGGAAACGACATTCTGACTATTAAAGCAAAGGCTGTGTAGGGCACCTATCTTGTCCCTACCGGAAGGAATAGAAGATTTTGTGGTGAACTGCGATGCCTCTCACAATGGAGTAGGTTGTGTGTTAATGCAAAGAGACAAGGTTATCGCTTTTGCATTGTGGCAACTTAAAGTTCATGAGGTAAGCTACACGACTCACGACCTGGAGCTTGGAGGTGTGGTATTTGCTCTCAAGATATGGAGGCACTACCTTTACAGTACTAAGTGCACAGTGTTAACAGACCATAAGAGCCTTCAGCATATTCTGAACCAGAAGGAGTTAAACATGAGGTAACGACGCTGGGTTGAGCTACTTAGCGATTACGACTGCGAGATCCCTTATCATCCAGGCAAGGCAAACGTGGTAGCTAATGCTTTGAGCAGGAAGGAACGGGTTAAACCCTTGAGGGTCCGAGCTTTGGTCATAACTATACAGTCAAACCTGAACTCTCAAATCCGCGAGGCACAGGAGGAAGCAGTCAATGAGGGAAATCTGCTAGATGAAGTCTTGAGAGGAATGGATGCAATCAATGAGGGAAATCAAGACCGGTGGATGTCGATACTTCGTAAACAGAATTTGGCTACAAATATTCAGAGGGTTGAGGAAGCTGGTCATGGATGAAGGGCATAAAACAAGATATGCTATTCACCCAGGGTCAGATAAGATGTATGACAACCTGAAGGAAATGTACTGGTGGCCAAACATGAAGCCCAACATTGCTACGTATGTCAGCAAGTGTTTAACATGTTTGAAAGTTAAGGCTGAGCACCAGAAGCCGTCTGGATTGTTGTTCAACCGGAAACACCTTAGTGGAAATGCGAGAAAATAACCATGGACTTCATCACAAAGTTTCCAAAGACTTCTGGTGGTTATGACACCATTTGGGTGATTGTGGACCGACTCACAAAAACTGCACACTTCTTGCCAATCAAAGACACTAATAAGATTGATAAGTTAACCCGAATCTATCTTAAAGAAGTTGTCTCAAGTCATGGAGCCCCGTATCGATTATATCAGATAGAGACAGCCGGTTCACATCAAGATTTTGGCAATCGTTACAAGAGCAATGGGTACACGCCTGGATATGAGCATGGCCTATCACCCACAGACGGATGGTCAGAGTGAAAGAACGATTCAGATATTGGAGAACATGCTAAGGGCATGTGTTATCGACTTTGGAAAAAGTTGGGACAGACATCTGCCGTTAGTTGAGTTTTCCTATAACAACAGCTACCATTCGAGTATTAAGACTGCTTCATTCGAGGCACTTTATGGGCGAAAGTGTCGGTCACCGCTTTGTTGGGCCGAGGTAGGAGATAGCCTGATAACTGGACCCGAGATCATCCAGGATACTACAGAAAAGATAGACCAGATTCGGAACCAATTAGAGATCGCACGGGATCGACAGAAAAGCTATGCAGATGTTAGACAAAAGGATTTGGATATCCAGGAGGGAGATCAAGTAATGTTAAAAGTCTCGCCTTGGAAAGGTGTAATCCGTTTTGGGAAACGAGGAAAACTCAATCCTCGTTATATCGGATCATTCAATATCTCCAAAAGAATTGGCCCGGGAGCCTACCGACTCGATCTGCCCCCAGAGCTAAGTAATGTACATAATACCTTCCACGTGTCCAACCTTAATAAGTGACTGGCTGATGAAACACACGTCATACCCATGGACGAACTGGAACTAGATGATAAGTTCATCTTCATTGAACAACCCATGGAAATAATGGACCGAGAAGTCAAGAAACTAAAGCACAACTGAATCCCGATAATAAAACTTAGATGGAACTCTAAGCGAGGTCCTGAGTTTACATGGGAACGCGAAGATCAGTTTTGGGAAAAATACCCTCATCTGTTCTCAAATACTCAAGCAGTGGAGAACATGAGCTAATTTCAGGATGAAATTTCCTTAACACGAGGAGACTGTAACATCCGGCACTAAACCAGGTTAGCAACTATGACATAACCAGTATTTACTAGCCAATTATAATCTAATCAGTAGTCATCAGCAATTAATCAAAGTAATTAACAATGTTCATAAGAAAATTCAATTCAAATAGAAACAATTTCATCGGTGCGATGAATCGGCAAATTAATTAATCCGATCGATTTGCGATACGATGGATTATATCAACTGAGTGCATAATTAAATTAAGATTAGTAACACTAATCATGCACTTACTTAACATTAATTATGCAATACTAAAACAGTTCATTAAACTAATGCATTCATAAGTATTTATGAATTTACATTAAAAGGAAAATACAAGAATACATTTTGAAATACATTGTTAGGCACAAAAAGGCCTCAGTCAAACCTGTTCTACATCTGAGGGGGAGATTACTAATCAAACCTGTTGATGCATTTGAAGGTTGAATTTAAGGCCTGTTATATGCCTTATTGAAACCTGAAAATGATTTGCAACATCAGTCTAAAGCTGTTCTATGTGTTGCATATGTTGCAACTAAGACAGTTTGTCCAAGCTGCTCTGTCTGCTGAACAGGCTGGACATAAACTGTCTACGCTGCTCTACACTGGTGAGCAGCTTGGGCATTTTTCAAGTGTTCTGTTCTTTGTGAACAGAACCTGTTCTTTGTGAACAGAACCTGTTCTTTGTGAACAGGCTAAACACTTTATGGAATATGTTTCCAAGTCCTCATGTATTGTCTTTGGCTACAAGATCAGTTTACAAAGTCGAAGACAAAGTGGAAAACAGAACTGCTCAGCCTGCCCACGCTGTTCTGTAACATGAAGACAAAAGGTTATTTGAAAAAGGGTGACAGACCTTTTTCTTATATCAATATAGGCCTTTACAAGGAAGAAAGACGCAAAGTTGACATTCCTTAATTGGTTAAAGGCAATGCAACAGTAGACAAAGTGAAAAGACAAAAGTTCTGCACATGTGAAGACAAGTATGCTTTTCAGAAAAGTGCAGAAAAGTTATGTGGTCTTTTCAAACAAGACTTCTCCTTTTTCATTCCGTCCAATGAAGAAGTTTCTCTTAGATCCTCTGAGTGAGTATAAAAGGAAGCTTCTAAGGTCAGAAAGAATAAGCCAAAAAGCTAAGTGCTTAAGCCAAGAGTGAACGTGCAAGTATATTCTTCATGCATGCAAGCCTGCTTGTGTAATACAGTTTCTTTGTGTCTAAGTTGTTCTACTTAAGTTGTTCCTCTAAGTCTTGTAAACACAGTGAGTGCTTATTAGTGAGTGTATTCATTGTAATCTAGTTTGAGTCTGTCTTAGACTAGTGAACATACTGTTGTATTTATCATCTCAGCTTGAACCTTTCCGCATTCAAGCTTGTTTGTAATTAACAATTTGTTGATAATACATACAAACATTGAGAAAATAGTGTGTAGTTTTTTTTTTTAAATAGCTGTATTCAACCCCCTCTACAACTTAAAGCTATATACTTTGGGAATCTCTCGGGACCTACAACTGGTATCAGAGCAGTTTAGAGTGTGTGTCATTCTAGATCTCTCATTCTCCTAAGTTTCCATGGACAACAGTGCTGCAAATTCCTCATACTATGACAATGGCTCAATGGGCAAACCTCCAAAGTTCAATCATCAGAACTTTTCTAGTTGGAAGTGCAGAATGATGCTCTACCTAGAGAATCTGGATGTACAACTACCAGAAATTGTAATGGAGGGTCCTTATGTGCCAACCTCTGTTACAACAATAACTCCTGCTGTTGAAGGAGCAGCTCCTAAGATCAGAACATTTGAGAAAGCAAAAGCTCAATGGTCTGATGAAGACAAAAGATTGGTGGCTCTTGATGCAAAGGCCAGAAAAAATCTAGTCATCTCCTTGCCTGATGATGTGTTCAAACAGGTTGAGAAGATGAAGACTGCTAAGGAGATGTGGGATACTTTGTGTACCGTCTATGATGGACCCACAATCACACTGGATAACAGGATTAACAATCTTGTTAGACAGTATGAACTCTTCTTTGCAAAACCAAAGGAGACTCTCACAGAAACCTACACCAGGTTTACTGCTCTTGTAAATGATCTCAAAGCTGTTGGGATCACTAAGGACTGCCTTACTCTGGTGAACAAGTTTTTGGACATCCTCCCAGAAGAATGGAATTACTTTTCAACAATTTTAAGAAATTCAGGAACAATCAGAAGTATGGATCTTGTCAACTTGTATGGATCTTTACTAAATGATGAAGAGTCAAGGCAACAGAAGAGAAATGCCTTGGAGATGTCTAAAAGAGGTGCAGCATTTGTGGCTAATGTGAGACAGTCTGTGAGTCAGGTGAGTGATGTGTTCACTCAACCTGATCAACAGGATGATGACAAGGAGGAGGTGTCAGATGAGGAAGATAATGCAGATCTTGCTGAACAGGATGATGAGCAAATGATAGCTATGCTTGTCAAAAGGTTCAACAAGAAAAGGTTTGGAAGAAACATGCTGCAAGGAAGTTCAGGTGCTGGCAAAAAGAAAGCATTTGATAAATCCAAGGCTGAGTGCTTCAAGTGTGGCAAAACTGGCCATATAGCTGCTGACTGTGTGTCAAAAGCTGTTGGTCAGTCATCCAAACCAAACAAGACAAACAAGGATGATGGTTATAGGGTTAAGTACCTTATGGCCATGGCTAAGCTGAGGAAGTTGGAAAACTCAGTGGGTTCCAACCGCCAAAAGGGACTCATGGCAGAGACTTGTGATTGGGAGGAATCTGATTCATCATCTGATGAAGAAGACAATCAATGTCTGATGGCCAACACTGATGTCCCATCAACAAGCAGTTTCAAACAGGATATGGCTGATGCTGAAGCTTTCAGCAGCTTAGAGAACTGGAATCCTACAATGATGTATAAGGTATAAAATTTTATGGCTTACAGTTCTGAAGAAAAGATTAAGATGTTTGAATATATGCTAGTTGATTTGAAAGCTGCTGTTGAGAAGCATGATGCTTTATCATCTGAAATCTCCAAGCTTAAAAACTGATCTTAAAACAAAATCCAGTAAATTGGACAGTTTTCATAAGTTGGAAATTGAGCTTGATGAATTAAAACACATCAACTCTATTTCACTGGAAGAAAAGAGAGAAACAGATATAAAGCATGCTAAGCTTCAAAAGATAGTTGACTCTTGGTGCCAATCTGCACAAAAAGTCAGCCATTGTATAAGTCAACAGATCCCTGCATAAATTCAAGCCTATCTTGGAGGGGATCTTGATACAGCAGCTTCCATTGTTGAGATTAATAATCTGAAAGAAGATTTATCCACTCTTGGTGAGCTTCCAAACACTTTTGTTCAAAAAGTGAATGGTAAACTAATTTCAACAAACAGGTTTGTCAGGCCTCAAAATACTGACAGCTCGTGTGAACCTAGCTCAAAAGCTGGTGTTGGAATATGTTCTCCATCAATCCAGCCTGCTAAGTGCTCTGCTAATTCACACAAGCAAAAGAAAGGAAAACATGTCCAAACTACAGCTGTGGACACTAAACCTGTTGACAAAACAGGTTCTGTGTCCAAAGCTGATGGTAAAAGACATAATAATCCTTTTGATGCTAAACATTTTGAAAACAAGTTTTCAAAAGTTAAGCAGTCTGTTATCAACAAGGGCAAGTCTCATGTTGAAAGCAAATCTGCTGTGATTTCTAATAAGTTTACTAATCATAGTGGTAAACTGGTTTTACATGAAAATAAGTTTTTCAAAATCAGAAACAATGATTATGTTGTTAGGCAGCATAAATCACGTCTCAGTAGTGACAAAGGCAAAGCCATTGCTCAACCTGAGAAACATGGGAATAACGAAAGAAAGGGATCCACAGGTTTGGGGAACTTATTCCCCAAACTGCAGCACCAGCTTTAAGAGTTGCATATTGGATCCCCAAGGCAAAGTTGTGCTATGTGCTCAACGAAAGAAAGGTGTATATGTTGTGGACATGCAATCTGCTGATTCCACAACTGAAACCTGCTTTCTCACAAGAACAAATGCAGACTTAAACTGGTTATGGCACAAAAGGCTGTCACATCTGAACTTCAAGAACATCAATAAACTCTGTAAGAAAGAGTTGGTGACAGGTTTGCCCTCTATAACCTTTGTTAAAGATAAACTCTGCGCAGCTTGTGAAAAAGGCAAGCAGAGGAAAACATCTTTTAAATCCAAACATAATTTCTCTATTGATTACTCCACTCTTCTTAATCCACATGGACTTGTTTGGATCCGTAAATGTCCCAAGTCTAGGAGGAAGAAGATACACTCTAGTAATGGTTGATGAGTTCTCCAGGTACACATGGGTGATCTTTCTGAAGAGCAAAGGAGAGGCTGCTAGAGAAATTATTGGATTTGTGAAAAAGATGGAGATGCTGAACTCTGCTCAAGTGAAGCAGCTTAGAAGTGATCATGGTACTGAATTCAGAAACAGTACTCTTGAAGACTTCTGTGAAGAGAAAGGAATCACTAAAAACTTTTCAGCTCTAAGAACTCCACAACAAAATGGAGTTGCTGAAAGGAGAAACAGAACTCTTATTGAAGCTGCTAGAACCATGCTGTGTGCATCAGGTTTACCTTCATCATTCTAGGCTGAAGCTGTCAACACTGCCTGCTTCACTCAAAACAGATCCTTAGTGGTAAAAAGGTTAAACAAGACTCCTTATGAGCTGCTCAAAGGAAGGAAACCAAATGTCAGTTACTTCCATGTGTTTGGGTGTCCCTGCTTCATTCTGAATCAGAGGGATCAACTGACAAAGTTTGAACCTAAAGCTGATGAAGGTGTGTTTGTTGGCTACTCTGCTATCTCTAAAGCCTACAGAGTATACAACAACAAAAGAAAGGTGATGTATGGAATCTTCAATGTCACCTTGAAGAGTCCAAGAATTGCTTTCCACCAAAGCTGTTCATGATCAGTTTCAGGAGAACTTAACTTTGATGATTTTGATGCTTCAAACAATGAAGAGGACTTCAAAAGCTTCCACTACACCCAGTGTGGAACTTGTTATCATGATTGGACATGATGATGATTATGTCAATACATCTGTGTGAATTAAATGTACTGACTTAATTACAACTGCATGTCCTGAACTAACAATTGCTGATTTTCCCGTTCTCTGCTGATATGTCAACAGCGGTCAGGACATGTTCAACAATGGAACAGACTCAAGATAACAGGTGTGTCTTGAAAATCTTGAGGAAATGTTCAACAAGGACCTGCTGAAATGTTAACAACCATGTGATCATCATTGAGAAAAAATGATCTAAGTGGACAGGTGTCACCCCAATGATTCAAATATTGGTGACATCAAAAAGGGATACAAACACGGTGGGACAGCTTAGGGAACTTTTGTATGTTCTCTAGCTTTGTTTCACTAATGGAGCCAAAGAAGGTTGATGAAGCACTAAAAGATGCCAATTGGATCACTGCCATGCAAGAAGAGCTCAATCAGTTTGAGAGAAACAATGTATGGAAGCTGGTCCCTGCTCCTAAAGGTAAAACTATAATTGGCACTAAATGGGTTTTCAGGAATAAGATGGATGAGCAAGGTCATGTCATTAGAAATAAGGCAAGACTAGTTGCTCAGGGCTACAGACAGGAGGAAGGAATTGATTATGATGAAACATTTGCTCCTGTGGCTAGGCTAGAAGCAATTCGTTTGTATCTAGCCTACGATGCTCATAAGAGCATTAAGGTATTTCAAATGGATGTGAAGAGTGCATTTTTAAATGGGAAGCTGCAAGAAGAAGTTTATGTCAAGCAGCCTCCAGGTTTTGAAAATGAACAACATCCAGGTTTTGTCTATAAGTTGGACAAAGCTCTCTATGGTCTCAAACAAGCCCCTAGAGCCTGGTATGACACTCTTACTGAGTTTCTTATGAGCAATGGGTATTCCAGAGGTAAAGTGGATACTACACTGTTCATAAAGAAAGTGAAATCTGACATTATGCTTGTTCAAATTTATGTGGATGATATAATATTTGGTTCTACTAATGAGCAGTTGTGCACGAATTTTTCATTACTCATGAAATCCAAGTATGAAATGAGTATGATGGGAGAACTTACTTTCTTTTTAGGATTACAAGTTAAACAAACCTCAACTGGAATTTTTATAAATCAAAGAAAGTACACTTTAGATCTATTGAAAAAGTTCAAATTTGATCAAAGTTCTCCTATTAAAATCCCAATGGCAACTAATGTAAAATTTGATGCTGATGCCGGTGGTAAAGCTGTTTCAGTAACAGCTTACAGAAGCATGATTGGGAGCTTGCTATATTTAACTGCTAGTAGACCTGATATTATGTTTGCCACATGTCTGTGTGCTAGGTTCCAAGCTGATCCAAAGGAATCTCATCTAGCTGCTGTTAAAAGAATCTTCAGATACCTGAAGGGTACACCAGGTTTGGGTCTTTGGTATCCCAAAGACTCCAGCCTTGAACTAACAGGCTATTCAGATTCTGATTTTGCAGGCTGCAGGCTAGACAGGAAAAGCACAACAGGTGGATGTCAACTCCTTGGTGGTAAGTTGATAAGTTGGTGTAGCAAGAAGCAGAACTCTGTGTCTACCTCTACTGCTGAAGCTGAGTACATTGCTGCTGGAAGCTGTTGTGGACAGATTCTGTGGATGCAGCATCAGCTTGAAGATTATGGTCTTGTGTATAGGAAAATTCCTATTCTGTGTGATAACACAAGTGCCATAGCCATTTCCAACAATCCAGTATTTCATTCTAGAACAAAGCATATTGAAGTCAGACATCACTTCATCAGGGATCACATTCAGAAAGGTAATGTGGAGGTAAGTTTTATTTCCACAAATGAACAGCTTGCAGACATTTTCACCAAACCTTTGGATGAAACAAGATTTAATTACCTTGTCAGCAAGCTGGGCATGTTAAACAAGAGTGACTAAGTGTTTCTCAAAGGTCTAAGAATTTGTGTGTTTCACACTGCTCAAGTTTCTCAGAACAGCTTAGACAGAACAGGTTATACATGTTCTGTACTTAATCATTTGTCTGAAAAACTTGAACAGCTTGAGCATACAACAGGCTGAACAAAAACAGTTTATTCGTCCAGCCTGCTCTGATGGTCCAATCTTCAACTTGTCCATTTCTTCACACTGTCTTACAAGCCATTGTCTTGTAACCTGTTCAACTATTGAACACAACCTGCTCTTACAAAAGAGAGCAGGCTGGAGGCACAATTTGAAAAATGAACAGCTTGAAGATTGAACAGCTTGTGATGACCTTGCTCATCACAGGGTTGAGCAACAGGTTAGACCAAAAATTTTAATTATCTTTCTACAAACTTAAGTTACTTAATTAATGTTTTATTTAACTTAATTACTGCGGATAATGTGGATTACGTGTGTAAGTGATTAAAAAGGACTCAAGTGGTCTGACAAACGGTCTGACATGGACAACCGTTCCGTTTTCTGTTAATGACTTTTTCAAATCAAACCGCCCAAAACCCTCTCTCTCATACACACTCCCATTCAAATCCTATAAATACCAAACTACTGTTTCATCTTCCTCATCATTTCCAGAAATCCTCAAAGAACCCTAAAAATCGACTAAGTGTCTTTTGCTTCTCCAGACCTCAAAACTTTCCAAATGGCTCACAGACCTAATCCCTTTCTTCTAGTGTTTGTTGGTGATGATGTTGTCAAACACTCATCAGTCACCACAATGCTGACCATCAAACCCACAAACTACGTTGCAAACCTCACTATCCCCAAAAACTATGTGGGGAAAGGTTACGATCAAATGGTGGAGTTTCTGCAAGTTCATCCGTTGAACTATGCTATGACTGCAACTCCTGGTGTCCTGTACCAAGAGATGGTGTATGAATTCTAGTACACCTGTTCCTACAATCCTAACACCAAAGTCATCAAAGGGACAATTCTTAATGGGACTCAAACCATTGTGATAACTGCTGATCTTCTGAGGGAGGTTCTTCATCTGCCTGTTGCTGAGTCATATGATATGCCCCAGCCTGAAAACCAGCAAATGGGAAATCTGCTACGCTTCTGTGGTGTAGCAGAACCCAAAATTAGAGCAACATTGTACAGGAAGGATTTGTCTCCCACCTACAGCTTTTTGTTTGCTTCGGTGATGATGAGCTTCAGCAGCAAAGTTGGTTCATTTGACCAACTAAGCAGAGATGAAGTTCCAATAGTCCTACAGCTAGTGGATGGGACTACCATTGATATGGCTAAGTGGATCTTTGTGAACTTGAGGAACCTGGTGCAGCAAGAGCCAAGACCAGCTGCTGTCCGTTATCCCAGGTTTCTGAGCCTCATTTTCAGACATGTTTGTGGTGAGCAATTATACAACTCTCAGCCTTTACTTAAGTCTGCTGCATTCCCTGTCATAGGGAATATAATTTTCCATACTCCTGTACTTCAAAATGAGCCTCCTCTATCCACACCAATGAGGAGGTTGTTAGGTTTGGTGGAAGGACCCTCTGCTGTGAGGGTGGATACAGAAGCTGCTGCTTCCGCAAGAAAATCCAAAGCCAGGTCCAAACTTGTTAAGAGGACCCTGGCAACTGCTGAAGCTGGGCCGGTGAAAAAGAAGGCCAAATCAGCTCAGACTGAGTCTGTTCCTTTAGCCTCTGTGGCTGAGGGAGAGAAGACTCCTCACCCTGGTTCATTTGTTGAACCTCAAGCCTCTGTGGCTGGTGCCTCTGTGGCATCTGAGACTATGGAACAGGCCAACCCACCTGTTTCTGACCCAGTCTCAAAACCTGTCTAGTCTGAACCTCTCATTTCCTCTCCCCAATCACCCACTCTATCCATCCTCTATCACAGAAAATCCATCTCCAAAAAGAAAACAGCTAAAACAACCACCTCCTCTGTTCCCTCTCAACAGGGTTAAGTTGTAAAAGAAGCAACCCCTGCTGCCTCTCCTATTTTGGGAGAAGGTTCTGCCACATTGGAGCATGCTTCACTCCATTCTGAGTCTACCCAGAGTCAGCCTAGACCCTCTGGTTCCTCCCAACAGGAACCAATTGTACAAACGGAGATACCCACATCAACTATCGCAGCCTCCCAACAGGCTGAGGATATTGAAAGACAGGAGTCCTCTCCACTCCATACTGTTTCCACACTGTCCCCCACTAAAATCACCTCACACCCTGAGTCTGCACGAGGTGCCCACGCTGCTGGTATAGACCAATCAGCAGCTCTGCCTCAAACTTCTGCTCCCCATGATACAGCTGTTCTACACCAAACAGCTGCTGAGGGACCAACAACCTAAGCTGATGAACCTCAGGGATCATACCATCCCTCTGGTGAGGCTGCTCCCTCCATGCAAACTCCATCAGCAGGTTTCACCACTGCTGATGTTGAAATGCATATCCCATCTCCCAATGATGAGGTGCTCTTAACCCAAGGCACTGCAGAGGGAACCAACACTGGTCTTCATGAGGATGTTGCAGCACAAGCAGCATCTGAAAGGCCCTCAACACCAACCCCTTCTCCTGGTGATGCAGCTACAGCCGCTGTTGAAGGACCCTTTGACCCCTCCAAGCTGGGCCATATTACTTTTGCCCAGGCTATGGAGCTTCTTTCAAAAGTTTCTCTTCCCTCTCCATCACATCCCCCTACACCAGCCTCATCATCATCTTCTCCATCCACCCAATCTAAACAGTCAACCCATACACCTCCATCTCCCAAAGACCTGCCTTTGAAGGATCAGCTTTCCTTGCTGACCAACAAAGTTGGTTCTTTGGAAACTACCATGACCTCTCTACCCTCTCTCATTTCAGACTCTGTGTCTGAACAGCTTAAGGGGTTCTTTGATTCGTTCAAAGACTCCTTTCCTGCTACTCCACAAACAGATACTTCTCCACAGCTGCAAACAGTGTCCAACTCCCTCTCCTCCATTCTATCACTACAACAGGACTCTGTGTCCTCAATGACAGCCATTTCTCAACAGCTGTCATCTCTCCTCACCTCTTGCAATTCTACCCTTCCTGCCACTCTGGCCAGCTTGACAACATTAATTGGCTCCCTATCTAATTCTGTGTCTTCAAACCTTGGCGATGTACAAGATTCTCTCGAATTACATCTTGCACAGCTTCAAAGTTTGTTGTTCACAGCACCTGATAGGGAAAACATTGTTAAGCTGACCTCCCTTGCTGATACTCAATCCTCTTCTCTTCAAACCTGTCTTTCCCAGCTTGCAGAGGTCCAGGACAATTTGGCTTTCTTAGTGACTAGCCTTGTTGGCCCCAGGCCTGCTGCCAAAACTGCTGGCAAGCCTGATGACTTTGTGTCTTCAGGCAGACCGGGTGTTGAAGGTGCTGGTACATCTCCTTCAAAGGGGGAGAAGTCGTCTGCCTCTAAGACCAAGTCAAAGGGGGAGAAAACTTCCACTCCTAAGGAGAAACTAGTGCCTGCAGCACAAACTGGTCATCCTGCAGGAACAGTAGAGGGTGCTTCTCATGCTGCTCAGTCTACTCAGGTTGAATCTCCAATCCCTGCTCAGTCTAAGGGGGAGGAATCCATTCCTGAGGGCAGGCCAAGCAGCAGAAGAAGGCATCGGATCCTAGAGGAAGAAGAAGAAGAAGAAAGTCTTGAAGCTGCTACCACTATAGCAGCTAAAGGAAAAGGAATAGCAGAAGATGATCCCATACAGCAGAAACAAGCAGAAGATCAATTTCACAAAGCCAGGGCTAAAGTAATGGGTCTTCCTATGCACAAGTACTTTGAGTTTAGAGAAGAACAGCTTCAAGCCCTGGAAGTGCTTAGAAAAGAAGAAGAATCTGCCAAAGCTGCCAAAGCATTTGCACTTCAAGAAGCAAAGAAAATTAAATTGTCTACTCTGGAAGTGCAAAAGAAAATATTGGAAGCTGCTAAGGGATCAGCAGGGGAGAAGGAAGCAGAGAAAGAAAAAGGTACTCTGGTCTCTGTGACCAAGCCTACAGTGCCTCATGCAAGAGTTCAATACCATTTTGACAACCTGGCAAAGAAAAAATTCCAAGATGTTGCTGAAAGAAGGCTTGCCAAGGAAGCAATTGTCAAAGCTGTCCCTATATCAACAAAAGGCAGTCAGTGGAAGTTGAAAATAACAAGGATGGGTGCAACAGGCCCTGAATTGGAAACATATGACTACTCTGACGTAGCACAGATGGGGTACAGAGAATGGATTAAATTGGCAGTTGCCCTGAGTGAGTCAAAGTCAAAAACAGCTAAGACAATCAGGGCATATGTCAAGAAACTGATGGAGAGAGTGAAGAACCTTGGCCTGATCTCTAAAGAAGTAAGTGAAGGTGTCTTGGTGACACATCCAAAAATTAAGGCCAGGAGGACAAGGAAAGACACTGAAATGGAACTACTCCTTACACTGATTGAACAAGGTGATTATGCCATTGAAGTGAAAGGAATTGATTACAGCCTGCCAAGTGGAATAGAGTTTGAAGATGGCAAGATTATTGAAGAGCCTGAGCTAGGGGCATTCTTTGTGGATCCCTTAACTCAGAAGAAATGCTTTCAGAGAGCATCAGATCTGTACAAAGTGGATCTGAGACAACTTGTGGGCTTCAGACTTGCAATTTCATTCAGGCAGTCTAGTAAGTGGAGAGCAGCCATCTGGGATCAGCTCAGAGGCTTCTTTGAAAGAGGAGAACTTGAGGATCCCAAGTTCATGTTTATAAGAAGTGAAATTTAAGAGCTTGAGGATACCAGAGAGCAACTTGAAAAGATGTTTGAAGGTGCCCCTCCATTGTGATGAAGTCCATCTACCTTCTGGGTAGGTGAAGAATGGAAGCTGTCTATCAGTTGGACATGCTTACCATTATCTGTTCCCAACAAAAACAGTCCAATGTACATTAGTTGTACTCTATTTTACATATGTTGTAATTTTCTTTACATTAGTTGTAATATGCATCAGTACATTAGTTGTACTTTTGTAAGAACATGCGTTGTTCTAATGTATTCAAAAATCAGTGTATACATAAACTGATCTTTTATTTTATGTTGATGTTGTAATTCTATTTCAACAAGTATATTGTAAAAATATATAGTGATTTTTGACAAGACCAGCTTAGACTGGTTATTGCAAATAGGGGGAGATTGTTAGGCACAAAAAGGCGTCAGTCAAACCTGTTCTACATCTGCGGCAGAGATTACTAATCAAACCTGTTGATGCATTTGAAGGTTTAATTTAAGGCCTGTTATATGACTTATTGAAACCTGAAAATGATTTGCAATATCAGTCCAAAGCTGTTCTATGTGTTGCATATGTTGCAACTAAGACAGTTTGTCCAAGCTGCTCTGTCTGCTGAACAGGCTGGACATAAACTGTCTACGCTGCTCTACACTGGTGAGCAGCTTGGGCATTTTTCAAGTGTTCTGTTCTTTGTGAACAGAACCTGTTCTTTGTGAACAGGCTAAACACTTTATGGAATATGTTTCCAAGTCCTCATGTATTGTCTTTGGCTACAAGATCAGTTTACAAAGTCGAAGACAAAGTGGAAAACAGAACTGCTCAGCCTGCCCACGCTGTTCTGTAACATGAAGACAAAAGGTTATTTGAAAAAGGGTGACAGACCTTTTTCTCATATCAATATAGGCCTTTACAAGGAAGAAAGACGCAAAGTTGACATTCCTTAATTGGTTAAAGGCAATGCAACAGTAGACAAAGTGAAAAGACAAAAGTTCTGCACATGTGAAGACAAGTCTGCTTTTCAGAAAAGTGCAGAAAAGTTATGTGGTCTTTTCAAACAAGACTTCTCCTTTTTCATTCCGTCCAATGAAGAAGTTTCTCTTAGATCCTCTGAGTGAGTATAAAAGGAAGCTTCTAAGGTCAGAAAGAATAAGCCAAAAAGCTAAGTGCTTAAGCCAAGAGTGAACGTGCAAGTATATTCTTCATGCATGCAAGCCTGCTTGTGTAATACAGTTTCTTTGTGTCTAAGCTGTTCTACTTAAGCTTTTCCTCTAAGTCTTGTAAACACAGTGAGTGCATATTAGTGAGTGTATTCATTGTAATCTAGTTTGAGTCTGTCTTAGACTAGTGAACATACTGTTGTATTTATCATCTCAGCTTGAACCTTTCCGCATTAAAGCTTGTTTGTAATTAACAATTTGTTGATAATACATACAAACATTGAGAAAATAGTGTGTAGTATTTTTTTAAATAGCTGTATTCACCCCCCTCTACAACTTAAAGCTATATACTTTGGGAACCTCTCGGGACCTACATACATTTATACAAAAAAATACATAGAAATACCATATAGTGGCCGGCCCTTAGGGTGGTACAACATAGGTCTTGACTTTCAATTTTTTTATTACAATGTCATACACAATCACCATCATTCATACTCACTCTTTCACTTCACCAAGATCTTACACTCAACCTTCAACATCAACATCATTTCAAGACCGTTCAATCCTCTATAAATAGTGGACATCTCTTCACTTCATTTCCACACTTGCACCACACAAAAATCTCTCTTTCTCTGCTCTTGAATCCGGCCACACACACACACATAGTGCACACGATTTTCTTTCAAGTGTTCTTCATTTTTGCAAAGTGTTCTTTGTGAAATCTTTCAAGATCTAACCTTCTTCTCATTTGCATACTTTTAATACCCCAAAGTATGTAAATACTAACTTATTACATCTTGTATTATGTTTATATAAGTCTTGCATGATATTTATAATCACCAACAACAACAAGTTTCATAAAAACTCAAGCTTATAAATCACTAGTTTTGTTTTTAAGTTTGTTTTCTTCAAATGTGTTTATAAATATATAAACACATTATGTAAGTATAAATATTATGAAAACAAGTTGTATAAATGTGTTTTATAACCTTTTATACAAGTAGTTTTTGAATAAATAACAAGAATCACAAGTTGTTTCAAGTTTAAGAAGTCCAGATTTTCGGCAGAAATATTACGTCGACTTTGAAAAATCATAACTAATTCATAACTTAACAAAATGAGTTGATTCTTATCACAAAAGTTAGATATCTGTCTTAACTAAATATCTGGAGGTTTGCATAATTTAATATGGAGTTTAGAACCCCCAGATATTATTTGGGAACACGATAGTTTGACAGCTCAAAAATGGCCAACATAGGTTTTTTAACAAACTTTTTCCCCAACCTAAACACCTCAAAAAATGGCCGTTCTTGACTTTAGAAATTCTTTGTATATAGTAGTTTTATGTCTAAGAAAACCAAAGCCTAAATCGTTTTGGAGCTTGGTCAAAAACAGCCTCAAAGTAGGCCAAGAAACCATTAGAAAGGTGGAAAATTATATATATAAACTTGACGTTTTAAGTGAGTTTTATTTATAAACTTGTAATGCTGGGTGATTTAAAACATAAAAACCTTTATACATACATATTATCATATATGGGAGTTATTAAGTCCCTCGTATCATTTAGGACTCGGTTAAACACATCTGGTTTCATCACCCATCTGCAACGCAAATTTGCATTTTTCGCTCGTATTTGTCATCGAATTCACGGTGAGTCTTCATAGCCCCTATTTTCACACTGTTATGTTTTGGGGTAGAAATACATGCTACATTTTCATATGGACACAGAAACTACTTCACTTCTATTATGTATAACACATGTGGTTCTATCAGCCCTCAGATCATGAACCGTTAGTTACATTTTTATGTAAGCGCGAATATATTATGGATAGATCTATCGGGATTAATGTCCCCCATCTAGTTGGTCGCTCCAACTGCTAAGGGGTGCATATATATTTAACATTACGGTATTACATTGGGGAATACTGCACAGGGAAAACTTATAATTAAGTTTTGGTTGCCTGATGGTTTTAAGTAATACATAACATGCAACTTATGATTTTATAAATTCAAACTCAACTATTGATGTCCATACAAGTCTCATTTATGTGTAAACCTATAAAACTCACCAACAATTTTGATGACATATTTTAGCGTGTATTTTCAGGAAATTAAGGCACGTGCACTGCATCAGAAGTATTTCAAGGCTTCCGTACTTTTGGAGTCGCATAAATTTTCAAACCTTCGGAGATTTAATTGCATTATTAATGTCATTATGGTTATGTATTTGAATCTCTGTAATTTGCGAACTACTTACGCTTTATTTTGGTTATGTAAAACAATATTTATATTTGAAGTTAAATCAATGTATTTTTGAAAACGTCTATATAATGGTCATTCACTTGATTATGACTATGCTTCCGTGACATCACACTTCGTTTTCAACCGGGGTAACGGGGTGTGACAGCTATGTTAGGTAAACCAATTTAATCGTACAGATCGAGAAATAAAACATTTAACAAGAAATTAAAAAATATGTGTTTCATTGTTTAAAGCATCGGGATTCTAGACAATAATAATAAAATATTATTGTTAGGACTCCAAAGTCAATCGCTAAGCGACCAATGTTAATAAAACATAGATTTTAAAAATTTCTTGAAAAATGTGAAATTTCTCTGAAAATTGGAAAATTCTCACACTTAGAAAAATTTGAAAATTTGACTCCATACTCGAATCATGATGGAACAAACTCGACTGAGTTATGAGCATACTCGTATGACATGTCAACTAACTTGAATTACTCATAAACAAACTCGGTTGACTAAATGATATACTCGAATGAAACACAAGTCAACGCGGATGAAACAGATTACAACTCGGGTAAAGTGTATAGTTTCTCAAATGAGGTATTACTCAACTCGAAGACCCTTGGAATTTGTCAAATGAACTTACACAAAACTCGAAAAGAACTTGAATGATTCTCGAATGACCTTTGGATCGAGTTGGAATTACTTGAAAAATACAAAGTCCTTTTGGCAAGAAACTCGCATGAAACTAGAGTTTTCTCGGACACAACATAGCCTAACTCGTTTGGAACTTGAGTATTCTCGATCAATGTTTCAACCGAGTTTGAGATGAAAAATATTCTAAGTCTCAATTCTTTCAAACTCGATTGAAACCCATTCTTTTCTCGAAAGCTTCTTTGTGAAACTCGATAAAATCTAAGACTTTTCTCGAGTACAACTTTGTCCAACTCGATCAATACTAAGATTTTGTCGAATAACCCTTTGATCGAGATTGAACAGAAAATTATTCCAAGTCCCATTTCATCTCTGGAAGTTCAAATATTTAATTCCAGGGACATTTTGACCTAACCCTTTAAACTATCCTACTCAAAAATATATTTTGAACATCTTTCCTTTACTGATGTTTTTCCAAAAACATCATTTTATGCATCAAAAATCCGATTTACAGTTTGTTCAAGAACTCCAAAAAAATTTGAATTTCAAACTCAAATTAAATGTTGTATGGTGTGTTATAAGACTTGAAATTTGATATTCAAGCTTATTTGAACATTATATTTACAACCATACTATCAATTTCAGATTTGCAACACAAACTAACACTTTGACATTTACACACATCGACACACAGTTAAAAGCACACAGTCACATATATGAACACCAAACTCGAACAAATAAACTGAAAAATACAAAAACATATTAACATTCAGACGAATATACTTACAAATTTCAACACACAATCTTGAATTAAAATAACGGATGAAGATTACTTCTTGATGAAGAAATATAGAGAGAAAGTTTGGGAGAAAGTGAACAGTGCTCGGGAGTTGTAAAAGTGTAATTTGAATTCCAAAATTTAAATTTATACTCAAATTTGAACGTAGAAAACCCGGCCCATGTTTTTTTTAAAAAAAATAACCCAATCTCATTTTTTCACAGAAGCCCCCCAATTAACAAAAAAAAAAATTTTGAATCCATACTCAAAAATAAAAATAAAACACTAACTAAACAAAATTTAACAAAAAAAAAACTTGTATAACAAAAAAATATAGAATGAAGTAAAAAAAAATTTAACTAAACAAAAATAAAAATGAACTAAAAAAATAAATTGTTGCTCCCCCTTGAATTTTGCAGTTATGCTCCCCTCAGATCAATATCACTATTTAAGTTTGCTCCCCCTGCAATTAACCAGATAAACAATTATCAGATTTCCAAATATCAGATAAAAGTTTTATGTTTGCTCCCAGGAATGTCAATGTGTATAGTTTTTGAGTGTTGCACTGGATTTGACGCTATTGCAATTGCGCCTTGAGAATCACAGTAGATTGGAATCTTCTGAGGTCTAAACCCGTGATCTCTAAGTTGGCTCTTAATCCACAACACTTGTGAACAGCATGATGATACAGCAACGTACTCAGCTTCTGATGTTGATAGTGACACACAGTGTTGTTTCTTGGATGACCAGCAGACGGGTTTGTCACCAAGGAATTGAACTGCTCCTGATGTGCTCTTACGATCCATTTTATCACATGCATGATAAGCATCAGATAAGGAAATCAATGTAAATGATGATCCCCTAGGATACCACAAACCTAAGTTTGGAGTTCCCTTCGAATATCTTAAAATTCGTTTGGAAACAGCCAAATGTGATTCTTTAGGATGTGCCTGATATCTAGCACAGACACTAGTAGCAAACATAATATCAAGTGTACTTGCAGTTAAGTACATTAATGACCCCATTATCCCTTGATAATGAGTTACATCAACAGGTTTCCTTGAAATGTCCTCATCGAGTTTAGATTTAGATTCAGGAGCCATAGGTGTTTTCATGGGTGTACAGTTGACCATGTTAAATTTCTTCAACATGTCTTGAATGTATTTTGACTGATTGATGAAAATTCCATCAGTCACATGTGTTACTTGTAATCCCAAGGAGAAATTTATTTCACCCATCATGCTCATTTCAAATTTTTGGAACATTAAAAATGCAAACTTTTTATAAAATTCAGGATTAGTAAACCCAAATATTATATCGTCTACATATATCTGAATTACTATGATATCCAGACCCTGTCGTTTAATAAATATGGTTGTGTCCATTGCACCTTTGTTGAAGCCACATTTCGTAAGATATTTTGATAGGGCAACATACCAAGCTCAGGGTGCTTGTTTAAGGCCATACAGTGACTTGTCTAACATATATACATGATCAGGCTTTGAAGGATTGATAAACCCTTCGGGCTGATATGTATATACTTTATCGGTTAACTCCCCATTCAAAAACGCAGTTTTTTACATCCATTTGGTATACAGTGAAGTTCATATGAGCTGGAAAAGCTAAAAACATTCTAATGGCCTCAATCCGGGCAATTAGGGCAAATGATTCATCGTAATCAATTCCCTCCTGCTGGTTGTATCCTTTGGCTATGAGGCACGCTTTGTCCTGAATGATGACACCGTGTTCATCTTTCTTATTCTTGAAGATCCACTTCGTGCCAATGATGGATTTGTCTTTTAATCATTCCACCAATATCAAGATTTTCAATCTTTCAAACTGATTGAGCTCCTCTTGCATTGCTACAATCCAATCTACATCCAGAAGAGCTTCCTTCATCATTTTTGGTTCAATCTTGCTAAAAAATTTTGAGAAGAGACATTCGTTTAAAGTAGCTCTTTGGGTTTTTACAGAAGCAGAGGGATCACCGATAATATTTTCAGGTGGGTGGTCCCTTGTCCATTTGAATGTATGTTGATAAGTTTGAAGCTGGTCTTGATTGGGATTCAAGTCCAGGTAGGGAATTCGGGGGATACTTTCTGAAGTTGATGGGATATCAACTGAGGTAGGAGTTTCTGTATTTTCAGAATTCAATGGAGTATCATTAGATTCTGGAGCTTGAATCTGTTGTACACTATTAGCAGGAATGTGTACATCAGTCGTTGAAACCTCTCCAGTATCTTCAGAATATGGTTGATGAGAATGATCTGAGACTATGACCAGATCATTAGTAATCCTGTCAGGAACCAAAATTTGAACATCAGATTTGGTCTTATGAATGTAGTCTTCATAAAAATTTTCAAACAATTTATTTAGATCAATCATATCGTCTTATGCTCTAATACTTTACATAAAGCGACTGTTTAGACTCGGCTCCTGAACTGGCATGTTCAGGAGCAATGACAATTCCTTCGTTAAAATTCATGTTTACGCTCTCATTGACAGTCTTCGTGCGTTTGTTATAGACCCGGAATGCCACCGTTTCTTTCGAGTATCCAATGAATATGCCTTCATCTGCTTTCTGATAAAATTCTACCAAATTGTCTTTATCGTTCAAGATGAAACACCTGCATCCAAAGACATGGAAAATCTTAATATTAGGTACTCGTTTATTTATCAGTTCATATGGTGTTTTTCCAAATCATTTATTTATAATGGATCTATTCTGGGTGAAACACGCGGTTGCTACAGCTTCAGCCCATGGGAATAACAACAGATTAGAATATGCAAGCATCGTCCTAGCAGATTCCAGAAGCGTACGGTTTCGTCTATCAACTACTCCATTTTGTTATGGGGTACGAGCTGCCGAAAATTGATTCATTAACCCAACAGAAGTAAGAAATGTCTCGAGCGACTTGTTCTTGAACTCTATACCATTTTCAGATCTAATGGTCTGAACTGAAAGCTGCAGCTTAAGTTGAATCTTGCGTATGAAGTCAATGATTATCTCTGTAGCTTCAGACTTGGATCTCAGGAAGAAAACCCATGTGTATCTTGAATAATCATCCACGATCACCAACACATATCTCTTCTTGTTGATACTTTGTACCTGCATAAGCCTGCATAAATCAATATGAATTAGTTCCAATGGCCTTGTTGATGAATGTTCAACCTTAGATTTGTGTGACGCCCTCACCATATTTCCCTTTTCACATGCTGCACACAACTGCTCCTTTTGAAATCGAAGAGCACCTTTAACTAAACCACCTTTTGCAAGATTGGTCAATTCTTTTAAGTTCAAATGAGATAGACGGCGATGCCATAACCAGGATTCTTTTGATGTTTCCTTTGATAGAAGACAAACATCTTTCTTCAACTTGTGTTTCTTTGGATCCCTATGTTGTTTAAAACTGGGAACCTTGTTCTTTGGAATCCATACAAACATATCAGAATTATGCACAGATTTAACATTCAACAATGGCATTACGCAGAATTTAATGAAAACAGTTCAGCACATGAGTATTTATAATATTGTTTAACAGAAGATTTATTACAGACAGAATTAAATATAGATCTAATCCTTTCTGTAACACACACTTCTTTCTCCAAATTTGCTTCAATATTTTTTTCACAAAATTATCTGACATACTAGAAGAATATGAATTAGTCGATTTAGAATCAGTTTTAATCCGTAAAATTTTCTTACCGTTAGAAGCATTTCCTTTCTTCGCAGTTGAAACATTTGATGAAGATGATTCACCCTTTTCAAATTTTGAAGTAACAAACGTAACTTTTTCTTTCTCCTTCTTGTGTAAATAGGTGATGGTACTGTTTTAACCGTAGAATATGTAGGTATTCATTTCCAAATACTTGTTATTTAGGTTTATCAGTTTGCTTGTCATGGACTGGTTTAATAAACTCATCAATTTTGACAAACATATCCTCCAATGAATTAAAATTAGAGTTCATATATAGATCAAACTCTTTTTCAGAATTGATAGAACAGGTTGAATTGAAGATTTCTAATCTGGTTGAGTTTGGAATGTATGGCTTTTGAGTGGAAGACGTCTTTTCAGACAAATCTTTGTCAAAATATGCCTGAATATACTCTTTTGAAATTCATGAATGTTGATAACTGTCATTAATCTTTTTATAATCCAAAGTATTTTGCATTTTATCTTTTCTAAACCTTTTTAGATCTTCAGCTAATTCTACCTCATCTGATGCTCTTAGAAAGACCATCTGTAATCCTAAATTCATGTATTTAGTATCATACAAAGTTGGGGAACATGAAATGGCTTTTGCTAGATACTTAGGATTATCACAACCAGTTCCTAATTTAGACTTATAAAAATCAGTATCCTTTGGTTTATTTAGATGAATAGTCTGATCCGTTTGTCCTCTTTAAAGAATTTCATCTTCTAAGGATTTAATTTTCTCATATAATTTTGTCCTTTCAGCAAAGATGGAATTATATTTTATAGATTAATTTGCTGACTCTAATTCTGCTAATTTTAGTTTTTTTGTTAAGTCAGAAATTGTGTTTCTCAGCTTTTCATTTTCCAGTTGAATGCCATTGTATTTTTTTTCTATGTTTGATATGGATTGCAATGCAAATGCATTATCCATTGTATTTAATTCTAGTTGAGTTAACAGCTATTTGTAAAGCAAACCATGTTCGAGGTATAACCACAGATGGTTTAAAACTTCGATTATTTCCTTCTCATTAAAAGAGAAAGCGAAGAATTGGTTCGTATCTTTACAAACCATTAATATTACAACATGGTGTCAGGATCTAAAACTAAATAACCAAGATTAACTGATTTGAAATTTATCAGAGTATAAATCAATAATCTTGTTTTGAATCAAAGTTTAATTAAGAAGTTTGCGGAATAACACTTAATTATTTTAACAAAAACTTTCAGAACCAATGAAACATAAAACATAAGAAGTAATCAAGACTGTTTGTATTGCTGAATTCAATGATTACAATCACCTCTAATCTGTTTTGATTAGACGAAGAACACAGACTGTTCTTAGGGTTTTACAACCTTAGAGGCTTGAGAAAACTTAATCAACAAAGCAATTACAGACTCAAAATATGTAGAAAACTTCTATTCAATAGAAAACCTATTCTGTCTATTTATATTGCTTTTTGGACTTGTTTCCTTGAAGGACTATGACTTCTCTAATAGTAGATATGCTGGAATCTTCATGTAGATATCGTTTCCTGAAAATCAGCACTTTCTGTTTATGAAACTGTTAAGCAGCTTGAATCTCTTGACAGCATGAACTGAACAGCTTGAGTTGTTTTGCTCTGGCAGCTTGAACTTTTACACTGGCAGCTTGAGTTTCTTCAACTAGCAGCATGAACTTTGTATTTATATGAAAAATCTACTAACAGTCTGAGAAGTCTAACTAACAGTTTGAACATACTTAAATTATTTCCCAACAATCTCCCCCTAACTTAAATTCTTTGCACAAGACTTTAAGTTCTATACAAACATGGAAATGAAAAAGTAAACTGTTATTCACAAACCAAGGCTTTCAAAAACTTACAACTGTGCAAGTTTATGATCTATAGCCTTCAAAAATTCTCTCTTTAGCTCATCTCTATCACAAGATATTCTGACAGACTTCATCTGGAGTAGTATATTCTTTGGAAGATCATAGAATTCAAGATTAAAGAACATACCAGATCCATCTGTGAATTTGATTCTGTAAGTCCTGGATTTGACAAAAATATTAACTTCCTTGATTTTCAATCCCTTCTTGTTGGCATCCTCTACATCTTTTCTAATAAATTCAGGATCAACAATGGACTTCAGATCTCTGATGACTTTTTTCACTTGTGGTAGAGAAGATCTAACTTGTGATACAGACCCAATGTTGTGCATTCTGATAAGCTCATCTCTGGTCAACTTCTGAACCATCTGCCAAAATGTATCATATTCTTCTTCAGGACCAGACTCTCTTCTTATCACAAACTTAATTCTCAAGTCACGGTCATCCAGTGACTTAGCAAACCAGTAGTTGATTTGAGGCTTTGTAAAATCATGTTGATCAATCAACTTCTCTATCTCCATGGCCTTTTGTAGTTGTTGCTCAAAGAGCAGCCTTTTAACCGATGAAGGAATAGAAAGAGCAGCTTGATCAGTGGGAACAGGTGTACTGGCAGCAGCTTGAATATGACTTGTAGTAGGTTGAGCTGGTTCTTGTGATGATTGGACTTCTTGGGAGGTTTTTGCTTTCTTTCTTTTCTCCATTTCTTTATCATGTATTTCCTGCAGCCTTTCAGTAGTCATGGACTGAGCCATTTTCTTTGGAATACCTGCTGCAAAGGCAAAATAGATTAAGAATCTTCTGTGCTCAGCCTTGGTGTGCCCTGTTGGCATCTTTCTCTTCTTTTCACCTTGTTTGCCCACAAACCCCTTTAGGTAATCACCTAATGTCTCATCATCATCTATTGGGGGCTGGGCTTGCTGATCTAATTCTTTATCCTGTTCTTCTGCTAACCTTTTGGCAACTTCAGCATCAAAGGCAATCTGGGCTTCTTTGGAAGAGAATTTGTGCTTTGGAGATTCAATAAGAATGCCCTTGCCTTTGTCTTTTGCAGAAGAGGATGTTGCTTGGACTGAACTTGATGGAGCTTGAATGCCTTCCCTGATCACAACTCCAGTGACTTTTGAAGGAGCAGCTTGAGTTTCTAGGCTAACAGCTTGAGAAGCTGTTGGGACTGCTAGCCTAGAAACTGGGACTGTTGGTGCTACTTGGACTGTTGTTGTTGTTGGAGCTGCTTGGACTGTTGTAGGAACCTCCTGATTCTCCCCCTTTTTGGAAGCATTGGTTTGGTCAGAAGGACCTACAACCTTTGCCCCTTGGGTTTGAATCAAACGCTCTAATTGAATGAGCTTATTTCCACAAAGGGTAAACCCCTTATGAAGATAATCCATCCTCTGATTTTGAGCCATTTCTGATTGCTTTAGGGCCATTATTTGTGCACCCTGTGCAGCAATGATGGACATTTGGTATTCCAACATAGCTACAACAGGTTTCAGCTTGGGATCCGTCAAAAGCATGAGTTGCAGACTAGTCTCAAGATCAGAAAACACCTGAGGTGCTTGTGATCTATCACTGACATTAATACCAGAAGTAGAAACCTCTGGGCCCTCTGTTCTTGGTTCTGGGGACTTCCAGCTTGTGTTTGCACACTTGCTGTTGCCATGGGCGTGGTCTTAGCTATGTTGGCACTGTCCTGTGCCTCTTGTGCAGAGACATCAGTAGTGTCAGCCACAGAACCCATATGAACCATCTCTGAAGAGATGTTCACCTCCTGAGTGAGGATGGGAGTTTCCTCTAGTGGTTCCCTTTGGATATGCTGTGCAGGAGTATCCTCCTGCACAGGGATATATGGCTCTTGTTGATGAGAGGAGGAGGAAGGAGCTCCTGGTCCCCTTTTTCTTTTGTATATATTTTTGAGTGGGCGTGTTGGCTGTACAAAAGGATCAGTGGGAGTTTGTGTATCATGAGGAGTGGGTTGGGGTCTTGGGGGTGTAGCAGTGATGTTAGGCTGAGCCTGCTCAAGACCCTCTCCTCTGTTTCCTGAAATGATGTTCATCATTGCAGAGGGCAATGGAACATCTACACTGACAAAATTGGCACTTGGCTTTATCAGCCTTTTGATAGAAGATAGTGAGTGCCTATGGGAAATATGTATCCTCTTATGTAAATGAGAAGTAGTGCAGGTGTGTGCAATGATTTCTGCCAAAAATCTTGGATACATTAAAAACTTCCCATTCTTTAGGGAATGATGCCTTAACATCCCCTGAAAAATCATGTTTGAAAAATTGAACCGTTGGCCTGTTGAAAAGCACACTAAGGCAGTGGCAATGTTAGAAGAAAATTCTGACCAACCAGTTCTTTTGGGGCTCATACACTGCTGAATAATATGTACAAGAAATTTCCATTTAGGAGAAAAATGGGCTTTCAAGAAAGTAAATGAATCAGCAGGACCCCTATAACCTATATTGTAAAGACCAGTATGTAAAGCGTTAAGGGTTAGGTCTGTTATACCTGTGGCATCTTGAAGATGCAAATGGTGCCGAATGGATTCCTCAGTGATGGTGATGGGAGTGCCATCAATTTTGGATAGAAGGGTAGGAATACCATTGATGGTTTGAAAAGTGGCACGGTTCCAGAACTGTTCAATATGCGATATGTATATGGTGGGATTGATATTGAGGGCATGGTTGATATGGGAGTGCCTGAGGAAATCCATCATGTCATGGAACGGCTGAAGTTCAGAGTGTTTGAGAGAGTATGGAAGGCAGTTGTGTTCTTTGACAAACTCCATGGATGATCAAACGATGGTTTAGGGTTTGAAAGAAGAATGTGTGATTCGTTCAGAGAGAAAGCAGAAGGCCGTGGAAGAAAAATATGTAACTGGTAGTTACAACTGAACGAAACTGGGACCTTTAAAGGTTTCGAAAAGGTTGGGTCCCGCGCACACATTTGAAAAATTACCCAAATACCCTGCACACTTTGACAGATCAAGTGAAAATAACTAGCAGTCCGAGAAAATGAACTAGCAGCATGAGAAAATACTCATGCTGTTAGTGTAAAATTGTGCAACTTTTCAATGGAACAGTGTCTCCCCCTTAAATTAGCATACTGAGTCGATAATAATGAAAACCAATTAATCCATGTTTACCATACCAATATTTGATATTAGGAAAGTGAACCTTCCCACATCAAAAGGTTTTGTAAATAGATCAGCTAGCTGATCATCTGTATGTATTTTGGTAACTTGGATTAACTTCTTTTCATTACAATCTCTGATGAAGTGAAATCTGATTTCTATATGCTTGGTTTTTGGGAATTTCACTGGGTTTTGCACAATGCTAATTGCACTTGAATTGTCAATATAAATAGGAGTGGATAAGAAATTCATACCATAGTCTCTTAGCTGATTTTGAATCCACATTACCTGGGAGCAGCAGCTTGCAGCTGCTACGTATTCTGCTTCAGTGGATGATGTGGAGACAGTTGTTTGCTTTTTGCATTGCCAAGAGACCAGTCTTGCTCCTAAGTATTGACATCCACCAGTTGTGGATTTCCTGTCAATGTTGCAACCACCATAGTCACTGTCAGAATAAGCAGTTAGTTCAAAAGGAGAGTCTTTAGGATACCATAGGCCTAAATGTGGTTGGCCTTTAAGATATCTAAAGATTCTCTTAACAGCAACCAAGTGAGAATCCTTTGGAGAGCATTGAAACCTAGCACACACACAGACAGCAAACATAATATCAGGTCTTGAAGATGTTAGATACATGAGAGATCCTATAAGGGATCTGTATAGATGAATGTCCACATCTATGCCATCTTTGTCTGTATGGAGATGTTTATGAGGATCCATTGGAGTGCTTGCAACCTTTGTGTCTTGATAGCCAAACTTTTCCAGTATGTCTTTGACATACTTTGATTGACTTATGAATAGACCAGTAGGCTTCTGTTTGACCTGCAGCCCTAGAAAGAATGTGAGTTCCCCCATTGAACTCATTTGAAACTTTTTGTGCATTAGGGCCTCAAAATCTTTGCACAACTTATCATTAGTTGAGCCAAAAATGATGTCATCAACATAGATCTGGACAAGAAGAATCTCAGCTTTGATGGATTTAGTGAAAAGTGTTTTGTCCAGAGTGCCTCTCTTGAATCCATTCTGTAGAAGATATGATGACAGTGTGTCATACCATGCTCTGGGGGCTTGGTGAAGACCATAGAGAGCTTTGTCTAGCTTGTACACCCTGTCTGGATACTTGTAGTCTTCAAAACCAGGAGGTTGACACACATACACTTCCTCTTCAATTGTCCCATACAGGAAAGCAGACTTAACATCCATTTGATACACTTTAAATCCTTTGAAACTTGCATATGCTAGAAATAGTCTGATGGCTTCAATTCTTGCTACTGGAGCAAAGACATCATCATAATCTATTCCTTCTTCTTGAGTGTACCCTTGTGCTACTAGTCTTGCTTTGTTCTTGATGACTATCCCTCTCTCATCCTTCTTGTTTCTGAACACCCATCTTGTACCTATTGCTCTCTTACCTTTAGGAAGATCCACCAGAGTCCATACATTCTGAATTTTGAACTGTAAAAGCTCTTCTTGCATAGCTTCAATCCACGATGAATCTTTTAATGCTTCTGATGCCTTTTTAGGTTCCAATTGAGACATGAAACAGGCATGTTCAAAAGCTGCTAGACTGAATTCAGGAACTGCTTGTTCAGCAGCAGCAGTCTCATTGTGAACCATCTTCCTTGTTTGAACAGGAGTGCTTGGATCACCTAGTATTTGATTGAGAGGGTGATACTTATGAACTCTTAGTGTGGGCTCTCTCTCTATTTGGAAGGACGTTCCAAGGTTTGTGTCATCTCCATCAGAACCAGTGAATGGTTCAGTTTCTGGAACAACTTGAGTTTCTAGGCTAACAGCTTGAGAAGCTGTTGGGACTGCTAGCCTAGAAACTGGAGCTGTTTCCTTTTGTGTTGGAGCTGTGCTGTCAGGACTTGGGAATGGCACTTCAGTGTTGGGATTTGCATCATGTTGAGTGCTCAGGACCCCTGGAGGATCACATGACAGAAGTGGTAGAGTGGTGAAATCATCCCAACTTGTTGAATCTGCAGCAGTCTGAAACTTTGTGCCAACAGCATGAGAAATTGTATTGGCAGCATGAGAATTGTGTTAGCAGCTTCAACCCTGTATGCATCAGCTTCTGCAGTAAACTCAGCAAAGCTCAGAGAATTTGTTAGTGAATCTAAATCAAACAACCAATCAGGACCAGTGCCTTTGATGTTAGCAGTATTTTCATTAAATTCAACATTGGCACTTTCTTCAATTGTTTTAGACACACTGTTGTATACTCTATAGGCTTTGCTTTGAGTTGAGTATCCTACAAAGAATCCTTCTTCAGCCTTACTCTCAAACTTCCCTAAGTGAGTCTTAGTGTGAAGAATAGTACATGGGCATCCAAAAGGCTTGAAGAAAGCTATTAGGACAACTTGAACCCTATTTAGAACATAACAGGCTGTATTAACAGCTTCTGCCCAGAAAGTCATTGGCAGATTTGAATGAGCTAGCATTGTTCTAGCAGCCTCAATTAATGTTCTATTCTTTCTTTCAGCTACACCATTTTGCTGTGGTGTTCTTGGTGCACTATATTGTCTAGCAATGCCTTTGGACTCACAGAAACTGTTTAGAATTTGATTTTTAAATTCAGTTCCATTGTCTGATCTTATCACCTTAACTTTGGAATTGGATTGGTTTTCTATCTTAAGGATAAAAGACTTAACTAGCTCAGCAGTTTCATCTTTGAACCTAAGAAAGTAAACCCAAGTAAATCTGGTGAAATCATCAACAATGACTAAACAGTATGCCCTTTTATTCAAACTCAAAACAGATGTTGGACCAAATAGATCCATATGTAACAACTGAAGAACAGATGAGATTGAATTTACTTCTTTGGCCTTATGAGAAGTTTTGTGTTGCTTACCTTTAAGACATGCTACACAATGATCATCACAAATGAACTCCTTTTGTGGTAATCCTCTTACCAGATTCTTTTTAACTAAATCATTCATGGACTTGAAGTTCATGTGACACATCCTTCTATGCCAAAGAGCAGATTCATTTGATGATGCTTTGGATATTAAACAGCTTAAAGTATTTGATTTAGTCAAGAGAGCTGTGTCCAGGCAGTAAACATTGTCCTTTCTTGGTGTTCTAAGTAAAACAAGATTTTCAGGAATTTTGAAATCCTTTGAAAGAACAATGCACTCAGAATCTGTGAACAGAACAATGTTTTGTTTGTCACAGATTTGAGAGACACTCAATAAATTGTACTTCAGCTGTTCAACATACAGAACATCATGGAATGTCATGTTGCCTGCATTAACAGTGCCTTTACCTGTAACTTTACCTCCTTTTGAGTTGCCTCCAAATGCAACAAAACCTCCATCAAAGCCTTTGAAATTTGACAAGCATTCAGAATTGCCTGTCATGTGCCTAGAGCATCCACTGTCCAGATGCCATCTTGTTCTATGAGGAGACCTGTGGTTGCCCTGCACAAATAACAACTTAGTTAGTAGTGGAGTAAACCCAAACCAAATTGGTTTTGGGTTGGCCTTGTACATTGACATAACTAAAAACTGTTTTTTGACTTCTTATACTTGGTGAGATCTACTGATGGAGTCTTTGGAGAGTATTTAGTGATAATATGAGGTATCCAACTATTTTGATCATCTTTTCTTCTGACAGTCTCAGATGATTCACTAGCAGCTCCAGTTTGATGACCAGCAGCTTGAGCTGTGTTTGTAGTGCTAACAGTTTCAGTTTTTGCACTAACAGCATCAGATTTTGACTTAGCAGTCTGATCTTTTGCATTAGCAGTTTGAGCAACAGATTTGTCCTTGACACACCATATTTGTTTAAAACTTGATTTAGGCTTTGCCAAAACTTGTTTTTGATGTGTGGACTGTTTTTTATTAACTTTTGAGAATCTGTGATCAACTGTTTTCTTTGGAGCTGCTGTGGAAGGTTTCACTTTTGAGTGCTTTGCCTGATTAGGATTTGATTTTGTGTGATGCACAGTCTGTTTTGCAACAGCTGGTTTGTAAAAACAATCCTTGGCTAAGTGATTCTTCCTTCCACAGTGAAAGCATCTTTTGACAGTTTGAATTGGAACACCAGACTTTTCTGTCAATTTCTGGTTCTTATTTCTCTGGTTTCCTCTTACCTGCTGTTGTTTAGGAAACTTTTGAACACCATGCTTTTGGCATGTGCAGATAGAAACAGTTTTACCTCTTTTAGTTCCTTTTGATGAAGATGCAGTGTTACAGTTAGAATATACAGAAACTTGTGGAGTAGCATTGCATACACTCATCTTCTCTTTTCCTTTCTTACTGGGAGCTTGGACTTCTATGGGTGCACTCTTTGTGTCACAGTCTCTATTTTGACTCTTATCTTCTTTTAATTCAGGACTGTTATCAAGGATAGGATCTACAATAGTCATAGACTCATCTAGTGGTTCATTGACAAGTCTATCAGCAACCTCACTCATTGGGTGTATGTACTTGTTGTTGTATGGAGGAGGAGTAGCTCTGTATCCTATTCCTTCTTTGGGATTGACCTGAGATTTGACTCTATCTTTGAATTGAACTTCCATTAGGTGTTCTAGCTTTTGATTTGCTAACTTGAAGTTACCTAGATCTATGTTAACAGATTCCAGTTTCTCATTAGCCTCTAACACCTTCTGTTCAGTTTCTTCTACCTTTTATTCAGAGATTCTATTTTCTTATTGAGTTCCTTTTTCTCCCATTCATGATAGTTTCTATCATACCCCATTTGAATCTCATTATCCTTATAATCATTGATCTGTTTTTCCAGATCTTCTATGGCTTGCATATATTCATATCTCCTTTCTTCCCTCTTAGCTAGAGTTTTGCACATGCTCTCATTATGATCTCTGTACTTTTTAACCATATTTTTGCATGATTGAGAGCAGAGTTTAGAATTTACCTCAGATGGTAGTTCAGTGGAGGAGACATTTGATGTTTCTGCCATAAGTGCTTGATTTTGAAATTCTTCCTCTGTCTGATCACTCCAGTCAAACACATTGTCTTCTTGAGAGACAAGTGCTGTTGATGAGGACGCTTGGATGGGCTGTGAAGTCCTTGATGGCTGTTGACCTTGAGATCTACATTCTCTGGCAAAGTGACCAAGCTTATGGCATTTATAGCATTCCACTTTTGATTTATCAAAAGATGGTTTGCCTTCTGTCTTGGCTTGAAAGTTGGCCCTACCAGTTCTTTTCAGAAATCTTTTGGCTCTCATGGTCAGCATTGCATGTTGCCACTTTAAATCCATCTCTTCAAGATCATCTGGATGAATTTGTTCCAAGTCTTCAACATTTAGAGCAAATAATCCATCATTGGCAACAAAAGCCTCATAGTGAGTTTCAGCAGAATTGCCATCACCACCTGAAAAAGAATCACAGTTATTAGATTTTTCAGAAGACAGAAGAGCAGTGTTGTGATTATAAGAAAAGGATTTCTTTTTAGCATCAATCTCAGTCTCAAACACTCTTAGACTGTTATACAGATCATCCAATTCTATCTCATCAAGAGTGTCTTTTGTTCTCCACTGTGCAGCATAGACTGTCCATTCTTCTCCAAGAGATCTGAGAAACTTTCTGTTGACTTCATCTTGATCCAGATTGACCTTTGCACTTTCCAGTTCACTTATCAGTTTGTTGAACCTGTCAAAGATTTGAGTGGGGTTTTCATTCTTGCCACCAGAAAAGTTTTCATACTGCTGTTTCAAGAGGTCTTTTTGATTTCTCTTGGTACTGGCATTACCAGCAAACCTCTTCTCTAAGGCATTCCAAAGAGAGTGAGCAGTATAAAACCTTTTGAACTGATGTTGATAAGCATTAGGAATGGCTATTTGTAATAGTGTGAGTGCTTTCACTTCATTCATTCTAGCCTTCCTTTCAAGTTCAGTTTTTGGAGGAGTTTTGACTGGTTTTCCCTCAGCATCAAGTTCTGGATCAACTACAGGAGGGAATTCAACAGCTTCCCATATGGCATAATCAATGAATTGAATATGTTGTTGAATCCTGAGTTTCCACATCTCAAACTCAGTGGGCTTGAGCATAGGCACTTTGAGTCCTTGCCCAGATCCACTGCTGCTATTTTCAAATTCCATTGTAAAAGATTAAAAATTTGAAAGAAAGTTTTCGACTTTGAAAAACAAAGAACAACCTGTCTCTGATACCACTTGTCAGGATCTAAAACTAAATAACCAAGATTAACTGATTTGAAATTTATCAGAGTATAAATCAATAATCTTGCTTTGAATCAAAGTTTAATTAAGAAGTTTGCGGAATAACACTTAATTATTTTAACAAAAACTTTCAGAACCAATGAAACATAAAACATAAGAAGTAATCAAGACTGTTTGTATTGCTGAATTCAATGATTACAATCACCTCTAATCTGTTTTGATTAGACGAAGAACACAGACTGTTCTTAGGGTTTTACAACCTTAGAGGCTTGAGAAAACTTAATCAACAAAGCAATTACAGACTCAAAATATGTAGAAAACTTCTATTCAATAGAAAACCTATTCTGTCTATTTATATTGCTTTTTGGACTTGTTTCCTTGAAGGACTATGACTTCTCTGATAGTAGATATGCTGGAATCTTCATGTAGATATCGTTTCCTGAAAATCAGCACTTTCTGTTTATGAAACTGTTGAGCAGCTTGAATCTCTTGACAGCATGAACTGAGCAGCTTGAGTTGTTTTGCTCTGGCAGCTTGAACTTTTACACTGGCAGCTCGAGTTTCTTCAACTAGCAGCATGAACTTTGTATTTACATGAAAAATCTACTAACAGTCTGAGAAGTCTAACTAACAGTTTGAACATACTTAAATTATTTCCCAACATTGTAGCATGCATCATCTTTTCGAGGACAATGCTCCCAGTGATGGCCTTTCTGCCCACAGCAGAAACAGTACATATCTTGAGTCTTGCACTCCCCAGAGTGCGCCTTTCTGCATCGTCTGCAGTCCCTCATTTCAGAATTGGCCGAAAAGGCTGTAACATCCTCGGATTAAAATTATTATAATTGAAGTTTATTAAGTTTAAATTTGTAAGTTAAGTTGATTTATGAAAGTTGGTACGGAATTTGGATTAATTATAAAGTTTGTTGTATTGTTTGGAAATTTAGAAATTTCAATTTATTAAGTGAAAATAATTATTTAATTATTAGGGATAGTAAATAAAGATGGATTCTTTATTTATATAATCATAATCAGTATTTATGGAACCGGTTAATTTGAGGGACTAAAAGTGACAAAATTGGAAAATTTGGAATAAAAGGGAATGAAAGACTCATTTTGTCTTTCATTGTCAAAAATCACTTCTCTCTCTAAACCTCTATCTCTCTCGGCTCTCTCTCTCTCTCTAAGATTAAAGATCATCAAAGCTTGGATTTAGAAGCTGGAAATCTGGATTAAGGTTGTTTGGGAGGAACTATATCGTCTACAATCATCAAATTAAGGTAAACAATCTTTAAAATTCGAATTTAGAAGCATTTTTGTTCGGTTTTGTTATGAACCGAAAATTTGATTTAGAGATTCAAACGTGGATGCATGTATGATGTTATTGTGGATTAGTTTAAATCTAGTATATAAGATGCTATGTACAAAATTTCAGCTTCTGATTCGCACTAAAAGTATGGATTTGAGGATTTTGTGTGTGTTTTAGTGTGTGTGTGTTCGACGGAATGGAACAAGATGAAAAGGGTTAAAAAGGATGTAAATTGGTATGAAAGTATGATAATGTTAGTGTTAAAGTGGTTGAAATTAAGTGTATTTTAGTTGGTATAATTTATTTCATGTATTGAATAAGTATGGAAATGACTTAGAATTAAATCTGGAAATTTTATAAACTGCAAGAACAAACTCGAAGGATACAGACTTAGAATAAATTCGAATGGGGTGGGATCCGAATTCGGATCCGAGATGAACTCGGATCTGGTCCGAATTCGGATGAGGCCCGGATTTCTGGAAAATTAATATATCAAAATATTTCTAAGTATTGGAACTTGGATGGGGGTCCGAATTCGGTTGTAGACCGAATTCGGATGGGCCCGAACTTGTAATATAATCCGAAATGGCTTATGATCCGAAATGGGAACAATCAAAAATGGCAAAAATATTCTAAGTGTTTGAATTTCGGATGTGGTCCGAATTCGGTTGGGGACCGAATTCGGATATGGTCCGAAGTTAGCATGTGGTTCGAATCTAATAAATGGTTCGAATTTACAAAGGGTCCGAATTGGGACTTATATATATACGTGAACCGAATTGAGAAATATGTGGGATCCGAACTGGGGTCCGAATTCGGGTGGGGTCCGAATTCGGACATAGATCCGAAACTGGGACCAAATTTTGCAAGAATTATAAAATTAAGTTTTATGAGATTAAACAAGTTATTGACACGATGTGTTGTTACAACTGAATTAACAGGTCCCTTGTGGTGTTGTTTAACCCACAGTGGGGTACTTTGTGGATCCGGTTGAAATTCCGAGGAGAAATAATATTGCTTAAAAAATAATAACGCACCCACTGTGAGTACCTTTGATTTTAACATTGCTGCATCTGCATTATGTTTGCATTGCCTGCTGAGGCATGTTGTTTCATATTCGTTTGGCATTCTACTAACATGCGTATATGTTGATGCACATTCATACTTGTTGCATGTCCGTTCATTTGTTGTGCATCCTTTCGATGGACCTGCGTGGTCGCATCTGTACTCTGATGTTACTGTGCTATATGACCAAGAGTTTGACACCTCTGTGGTCAGGATAGACAGTAGGTCATCACCGATGTAATGTCTGCCTCAGATGGTTGGTTATTCTTATGCCGAGTGTCAGCTCGAAGGAGCTGCGGCTCGGGTTTGCGTACTTGGAGTACGTGTGGGGTATACGGTATGTGTTACCGCGGTTACCCTGGGTGGCATCATAATGATTTGTTGAATGTAAAAAATCATATGGTATTCACTAAGCTTTAGCTTACCCCTTCAGTTGTTGAATTTTTACAGGAAAAGGGAAATCCGTTGTGGGACCGTCTAGCTAGGACGTTTATTGAAGTGACTTGAAGATTTCCACTGTTTATCTTGGTATTTGTTCTATGGAAACAATGTTGTAATAATTTTGGGGATGATGTAATACATTTGGATTTGTAGACTTAGATGTGTAACCTATGTAGCACCATAGGGTGTTTGACACATTTGTATTATTTTATTATGTATTTTGCTTCCGCACTTTAATTAAGGTATCAGATCATTATATATCTGTTTGTTGGTGAATAATCCTGGGTGAATGGTAATTGGTGGTTAATGTGGCAAGGGTGTCACAGCTTATGGTATCAGAGAAGTAGTTTGAGATTCAAGTGTCCGTGAGGTCTTGGTCTCAAACATTAAGTGATGACATGTAGTGATTCTAAGTAATGATCTGAACTAAGATAGGTTACGATCTAGTAATCATAAGAATATTGAATATCATACGGGACAATTGCTTGGTGTCTATAAATAAATGACATGTTACTAAATAAGTTATATGTTTCGTATTTCAGAACATGTCTGGAGGAGGAATGACACCTGAAGAGACGAGAGAAATGATGCTAGCCATGATGGCTGAGCAAAGAGAGATGATACAAGATCAATTTCGGGCTCGAGATGAGGCCGAAGCTAAGCGAAGAGAAGATAAGAGGAAGAATAAGGAAAAAGAGGGAGGAAACAATGACGAGCAAGGTGACAACACTGGGTCATCAAATAAGCCCAGGGGTTGCCGTTTCAAGGACTTTAAGGGAAATGGAGCCGTTGAGTTTACTGGGTTGGGTGATGCTGTTACTGCATTGGAGTGGATAACAGCTACAGAAAGGACTTTCCGAATCAGCGATTGTGCTGAGAAGGATATGGTCCGATTCGCTACTGCCATGTTCACCAAAGACGCAATAATGTGGTGGAATTCGATGGTGAATGCACTAACAATGGAGAAGGTTGTTGTAATGAAATGGGCTGAGTTCACTGAAGTTTTCACTCAGCAGTACTGCCCGGCCGATGAGCGCCGAAGACTTGAAGCAAAGTTTATGACGCTAATTCAGGGGACTAAGTCTGTGTCCCAGTACGCTGTAGAGTTCACGAGGCTGAGTTTGTTCGCGCCTCATCAAGTGGATACCGAGGAAAGGAAAGTGACCAGGTTTGAGGCTGGTCTTGATTTGGAGATTCGGAGGGTGATACCCCACATTTGCTGGTCTATTGGAAGCCGCCAGAAATGTGGAACAGATTTTAAGTATGTCTGGTTACGTGATGGGGTCCGCTGCTGCCTTAGCTAATCCAACTCAACCTTCACCACCAAAACGCCAACGCGAAGGAGGTTATTCTGGTTCTTCACGATCTTCGCAGTACTCGCCACAACAGTCCTTTCGTCGACAGTCTAGTTCTTCCGGTCGTGCTCGTGCATACTCTATCAACACCGAGCCACAGTATTGTAACAAGTGTCATCTAGAACACTTCGGCAAGTGCACAAACGGGCGTGCATGTTTTTGCTGCGGAGAGTTGGGCCACTTTCAGAATGAATGTCCACGAAGATCAGATGCCTGCCATAAATGTGGAGTGTTGGGGCACTATAGTAGAAATTGTCGAAAGAATGCTCCAGCAGCTGCTGCTCCAACATCAACACGATCTTCGGGAGGTTCAAGCGGTGGTTCAGTTAACCGAGGTCGGGGTCAGTCACAAAGGGCACCGGCTCGTGCCTTTCAAATCACTGCAGAGGAAGCTAGGGAAAACCCAGAGGTGGTCACGGGTATGTTTATTGTAAATTCCATGCCTGCACGAATTCTATTTGATTCGGGTGCCAACCGTTCTTTCGTGTCTACTGCTTTTGCACAACAACTTGCTATGTCACTGTCTAAGTTATCTGCTATACTTGATATTGAAACTGCTAGCAATACTTTAGTCAAGGTAGATCATGTATACCGTAATTGCACGTTAGTAATTGAAGATGTAGTCTTCAATTTAGATCTGATTCCGATAGAATTCAGTGAGTTTGATGTGATTATCGGGATGGATTGGTTGATAGAGAATGAAGCCCACATAGTATGTAAGAAGCGAATGATAAAGATAACTACTCCAGAGGGGCGTGAGATTTGCATTTATGGGGATAGGAGAAGTGGGGATCTGTGTTTGTTGACTGTTGCAAAAGCTCGAAAGCTTGTTGCAAAGGGATGTGACGCCTACCTGGCATATGCTATAGATGCCAAGGCTGAGAAGAAGACGTTGGCCGATGTGCCTGTTGTTTCACAATTCCCGGATGTGTTTCCGGAAGACTTGTCTGGCGTGCCGCCTGAGAGACAAGTGGAATTTAGAATTGATCTGATCCCTGGAGCTGCACCGGTAGCTCGTTCTCCTTATCGCCTTGCCCCAACCGAGATGAAAGAGATGATGACACAACTCCAGGAGTTGTTGGACAAGGGCTTTATTCGACCAAGTTCATCGCCGTGGGGAGCCCCTGTTTTGTTTGTGAAAAAGAAGGATGGCACAATGCGAATGTGCATCGATTACCGGGAGCTGAATAAGTTGACAATAAAGAACAAGTATCCATTGCCAAGGATAGATGACTTGTTTGACCAGTTACATGGAGCTTGTATGTTTTCTAAGATTGATCTGAGATCGGGATATCATCAATTGAAGGTTCGAGGGGAAGATGTGCCAAAGACAGCCTTCAGGACTCGGTATGGACATTACGAGTTTCTGGTGATGCCTTTCGGTTTAACCAATGCCCCGGCAGTGTTTATGGATTTAATGAATAGAGTATGTAGATCGATGTTGGATAAATCGGTAATTGTGTTTATCGATGACATTTTAGTATACTCTAAGTTTGAAGCCGAACATGCTGATCATTTAAGGGAATTGCTGGAATTGCTAAGAAAAGAGAAGTTGTATGCCAAGTTCTCAAAATGTGAGTTTTGGCTGCAACAGATTCAGTTTTTAGGGCATGTAATTTCGGGGGCCGGAATTTCAGTAGATCCGGCTAAGGTAGAAGCGGTAAGAAACTGGGAGCCGCCTCGTTCAGCTACTGAAGTCAGAAGTTTTCTGGGGTTGGCGGGCTACTATAGGAGATTTATAAAGGACTTTTCGAAAATTGCCGTTCCTTTGACGGTGTTGACGAAGAAGAATGCACCGTTTGTATGGGAAACTGTGCAGCAAGAAGCGTTTGATGTTTTGAAGAAGACTTTAAGCGAAGCACCAATACTTGCCCTACCAGAGGGTAATGAGGACTTTGTTGTATACACCGATGCTTCGAGGTTGGGACTTGGTGCAGTATTGATGCAACGTGGAAAAGTTATAGCTTATGCTTCGAGACATTTAAAGCAACACGAGAAGAATTATTCAACTCATGACTTGGAGTTGACTGCAGTTACGTTTGCGTTAAAATTGTGGAGGCACTATCTATATGGGACTAAGTGTCAGTTATACACGGATCATAAGAGCCTGAAATACATTTTCAGCCAGAAAGAACTTAACATGAGACAGAGACGTTCGATGGAACTAATAAAGGATTATGACTGTGAAATCCTTTACCATCCTGGAAAGGCTAACGTGGTAGCCGATGCTTTGAGTCGCAAAGCATATGCCAAGGATTGCTGTTACATGTTGACATCTACTATGTTAACATCCACTATTATTGATGATGTCAAGGCCGCTCAAGAGGAAGCCTTGAAAGACGAGAATGTTGGTGCTGAAGATATAAGAGCACAGATTAAGGATATGGAAACAAGTGAATCGGGTTTGAAAGGTATATATGGGAGAATCTGGGTGCCAAAGTATGGAGGCATGAGAAATGTGATAATAGAAGAAGCTCATCAGTCTAAGTTTTCTGTACATCCCGGGAGCACAAAGATGTACAACGAGCTGAAAGCAGACTTCTGGTGGCCCGGATTAAAGAAAGACATAGGTCAGTACGTGGAAAGATGCAGGACTTGTCGGTTAGTGAAAGCCGAACACCAACAACCTTACGGTAGTTTGCAACCGCTTCCCATTCCGGAATGGAAGTGGGAGCATATCACGATGGACTTTGTCACAAAGTTGCCGAAAACTAGGCGTCAACACGATGCGGTATGGGTAATCGTTGATAGATTAACCAAGTCGGCACACTTCATTCCAATAAGAGAAAGTTATTCACTGGAAAAGTTAGCTCAGATTTACTTGGATGAGATTGTTTCGAGACATGGAGTACCTAAGTCCATTGTATCTGATCGTGACAGCCGATTTACTTCCAACTTTTGGTCGGCATTACAAGAAGGGTTAGGATCGAGGATTGCTATGAGTACGGCTTACCGTCCGCAAACCGATGGTCAAAGTGAAAGGACCATCCTAACACTCGAAGATATGATGCGGTCGTGTGTGTTAGACCTCGGTGGCAATTGGGACGATCATTTGCCACTAATCGAATTTTCGTATAATAACAGTTACCACACGACGATCAAGAAAGCGCCGTTTGAGGCATTGTATGGGAGAAGATGTAGGACTCCTACATGTTGGAGGGAAACCGGAGAAACGCCGATTGCTGGGCCGGCATTATTGCAGGAAACGAATGAGAAGATTCAGTTGGTGAGACAGAATATGAAAGCGGCCCAGGATCGTCAGAAGAGTTATTACGACAGGAGGCACAAACCAATCAGTTTTGATGTGAATGATTGGGTATATTTGAAGGTGTCACCTATGAGAGGTGTTACACGTTTTGTAAAGAGAGGAAAGTTGGCTCCGAGATTCGTCGGACCATTCAGGATTACTGAGAAAATAGGAAATCAATCGTATCGTTTGGAGTTACCTGAAGAAATGTCGGGCATACACCCGGTGTTCCATGTGGGGAACCTTAGAAAGTCGTTTACAACCGAAAATGAGGATTGGGCTGATCACACCGAGCTACAGATTGACGAAAGGCTCCGGTATGTTGAAGAGCCGGAGTGTGTGTTAGATACGAAAGTAAAGAAGTTGAGAAGCAAAGAAATTGAAATGGTGCTTGTACGTTGGAAGCATCACAAAGGAGCGAATCATACCTGGGAGCCTAAATCTGAGATGTTGAAGAAATATCCGAAACTGTTCGAATCCGAGTAACTTCGAGGACGAAGTTGAGCGTGGTGGAGCCCATGCTGTAACATCCTCGGATTAAAATTATTATAATTGAAGTTTATTAAGTTTAAATTGTAAGTTAAGTTGATTTATGAAAGTTGGTACGGAATTTGGATTAATTATAAAGTTTGTTGTATTGTTTGGAAATTTAGAAATTTCAATTTATTAAGTGAAAATAATTATTTAATTATTAGGGATAGTAAATAAAGATGGATTCTTTATTTATATAATCATAATCAGTATTTATGGAACCGGTTAATTTGAGGGACTAAAAGTGACAAAATTGGAAAATTTGGAATAAAAGGGAATGAAAGACTCATTTTGTCTTTCATTGTCAAAAATCACTTCTCTCTCTAAACCTCTATCTCTCTCGGCTCTCTCTCTCTCTAAGATTAAAGATCATCAAAGCTTGGATTTAGAAGCTGGAAATCTGGATTAAGGTTGTTTGGGAGGAACTATATCGTCTACAATCATCAAATTAAGGTAAACAATCTTTAAAATTCGAATTTAGAAGCATTTTTGTTCGGTTTTGTTATGAACCGAAAATTTGATTTAGAGATTCAAACGTGGATGCATGTATGATGTTATTGTGGATTAGTTTAAATCTAGTATATAAGATGCTATGTACAAAATTTCAGCTTCTGATTCGCACTAAAAGTATGGATTTGAGGATTTTGTGTGTGTTTTAGTGTGTGTGTGTTCGACGGAATGGAACAAGATGAAAAGGGTTAAAAAGGATGTAAATTGGTATGAAAGTATGATAATGTTAGTGTTAAAGTGGTTGAAATTAAGTGTATTTTAGTTGGTATAATTTATTTCATGTATTGAATAAGTATGGAAATGACTTAGAATTAAATCTGGAAATTTTATAAACTTAAGATACAAATTCGAATGGGGTGGGATCCGAATTCGGATCCGAGATGAACTCGGATCTGGTCCGAATTCGGATGAGGCCCGGATTTCTGGAAAATTAATATATCAAAATATTTCTAAGTATTGGAACTTGGATGGGGGTCCGAATTCGGTTGAGACCGAATTCGGATGGCCCGAACTTGTAATATAATCAAAAATGGCAAAAATATTCTAAGTGTTTGAATTTCGGATGTGGTCCGAATTCGGTTGGGGACCGAATTCGGATATGGTCCGAAGTTAGCATGTGGTTCGAATCTAATAAATGGTTCGAATTTACAAAGGGTCCGAATTGGGACTTATATATATACGTGAACCAAATTGAGAAATATGTGGGATCCGAACTGGGGTCCGAATTCGGGTGGGGTCCGAATTCGGACATAGATCCGAAACTGGGACCAAATTTTGCAAGAATTATAAAATTAAGTTTTATGAGATTAAACAAGTTATTGACACGATGTGCTGTTACAACTGAATTAACAGGTCCCTTGTGGTGTTGTTTAACCCACAGTGGGGTACTTTGTGGATCCGGTTGAAATTCCGAGGAGAAATAATATTGCTTAAAATTAATAACGCACCCACTGTGAGTACCTTTGATTTTAACATTGCTGCATCTGCATTATGTTTGCATTGCCTGCTGAGGCATGTTGTTTCATATTCGTTTGGCATTCTACTAACATGCGTATATGTTGATGCACATTCATACTTGTTGCATGTCCGTTCATTTGTTGTGCATCCTTTCGATGGACCTGCGTGGTCGCATCTGTACTCTGATGTTACTGTGCTATATGACCAAGAGTTTGACACCTCTGTGGTCAGGATAGACAGTAGGTCATCCCCGATGTAATGTCTGCCTCAGATGGTTGGTTATTCTTATGCCGAGTGTCAGCTCGAAGGAGCTGCGGCTCGGGTTTGCGTACTTGGAGTACGTGTGGGGTATACGGTATGTGTTACCACGGTTACCCTGGGTGGCATCATAATGATTTGTAGAATGTGTAAAATCATATGGTATTCACTAAGCTTTAGCTTACCCCTTCAGTTGTTGAATTTTTACAGGAAAAGGGAAATCCGCTGCGGGACCGTCTAGCTAGGACGTTTATTGAAGTGACTTGAAGATTTCCACTGTTTATCTTGGTATTTGTTCTATGGAAACAATGTTGTAATAATTTTGGGGATGATGTAATACATTTGGATTTGTAGACTTAGATGTGTAACCTATGTAGCACCATAGGGTGTTTGACACATTTGTATTATTTTATTATGTATTTTGCTTCCGCACTTTAATTAAGGTATCAGATCATTATATATATGTTTGTTGGTGAATAATCCTGGGTGAATGGTAATTGGTGGTTAATGTGGCAAGGGTGTCACAAAGGCCCTTCCCTTCTTGGGTGATGAAGATTGTTGATGGGATTGAGGAGAGAATCGGGAAGATCCAGACTCCCGCTGCCTTTTTGGCGGCGACGGTTGAGTCGGTGCTGCGGCAGCTGACCCTATGACGTATCCAGATAATAGAACAATCTGCTCCACATTTCGAGCAGCCTCCAGTAAACCAGCAAAGGTTGTATACCGAACCCCACTCATGGTTCGGCGAATCTCATAGTCTAGACCGGCCTCAAACCGGGCTATCTTCCTTTCCTCCGTGTCAACTTGATGCGGTGCGAACAGGCTTAAGCGGGTGAACTCAACGGCATATTGTGTAACCATCTTCGTTCCTTGGGTTAGGTTCAGAAATTTCGCCTCGAGACGGCGCTTCTCATCAGTAAGACAGTATTGCTGGGAGAATACTTCCTTGAACTCGTTCCAAGACATGTGTGACACTACCTCCATCGTCAGCACATGTGTCATTGCATCCCACCACATTACTGCGTCCCTTGCAAACATAGCGGTTGCAAAGCGGACCATGTCCTTATCAGCGCAGTCGCTGATTCTGAAAGTTCTTTCTGTGGTGGTGATCCATTCCAATGCAGTCACAGCATCTCCGGTTCCATCAAAAGTAACAGCCCCGTTAGTTTTGAAGTCCTTAAACCTACAACCCCTTGATCGGTTAGAAGACCCAGTGTCTTGTCTTTCCTCTTGATCGTCCTGTTGTTGTTCCTTGTTCTTCCGTTTATCAGCTTTACGTTTTGCTTCGGCCTCATCTCTGGCCCTTAATTGGTCGGCAAATGTCTGAGCCTGCTCAGCCATTCGTTTGGATTGTAGTTCATTGTTCTGTTCCATTAGAGCTTGCATCATCTGGAACATCTGTTGAGGAGTCATATCGTCTCCTGACATGTTCTGAAATATAACAACTTATATTTAGAACATTTATTGGTAAGTCCTAAGTGTTTACAGTTACCCTTTATGTGTCCCCGTGTTCATGCCAATCCTATCTTAGTTCAGATCATTTCCTAAAGTCCATTCTAATATCATAACCTAAGTTTGAGTCCAAGTCCTCACGGACACTTGAAACCTCAAACTAATGCTCTGATACCAAAACCTGTGGCACCCTCTTGCTTTGATATTATAATAGAAATCACCAGGATCAACAAACAACCCAAGGTTTAACATAATAATTGAAATTGAGTACTTAAATCAGAGTTAAGCAAATCCACACTAAAGCAATAAAAGCACATGTCTACAGTGATTAAGTCTAACTATTACAACATCATAATTGTTTTAGAAGTCAAATAATCCCAGCCCCAAAGCTATATCGTCCATGTACCAAAGTAGCTTCTAGGACACCGAGATGTGAATTGAAATTGCCTAAGTAGAAGGGCCTGCTACACTTTTGCCTTTGCCTGAAAACATGGTGAGTCAACAGTAAGCTAATGCTTAGTGAGATAACAGATTATGCAAACAACAATTATTTCTTTACAAGCAATGCTTAACCATGGGCAGTGTAAGCCCCATGTATGTGAAAACAGGCAGTGTAAGCCTCAATGTATGTGTAAACCATGCATTGCTAGCATGGGGTGGCAGTTCGATATGCTGATCGGGGATGTGCCGAACCTGACGGGATAACGAGTGGGATGATCAGTCCCCGACAGTGGCCTGCTGTCAGCCCCAGTCCAGGTCGCATCAGATTGTGAAGTAATGATCATGCAGTGCAAGCATGATGTAACTAGATGCACTTTCAAATGAACGCTGGCTACATGTGTGTTACATGTCAAGTACGAGTGTGCATCATAACAGCAAAGTAATCATGAGTGCCAATTGATGTAATGAACAATGTGAACATGCCATTGAATATATAAACATGAATGCAAAAACAATAAATGTTAGAATGACAATCTGTTACTCACAGTGATTGGTATTGTGAAATTTGTCTCTGAATCAATGTGTGTTTTGATAACACCACAATGATCTGTAAAGTAAGTGTAATAGTGATTTTGTGTCAGTAATTGCTTAAAACTTGTATTCTGAAAATTATGTATAATTGGGTTCTGATTTCGGACCACATCCGAATTCGGATGGTCCGAAATATAAGTGGACAGAAATTGGGTTCTTGGTCCGAAATAGGCTAGGTCCGAAATTGAGGTGGGGATCCGAAATTACTGTGGTCCGAATTAGATGATCAGATCCGAACTGGGTACGGATCCGAATTCGGATGGATCCGGACCGAGTTCATACTTGGTGAAATTTCCAAAATTTCCAGATTTACGTTTTTGACCATTTTGCATGTTTCTGAGTCTAATATTGCAAATGTGAACTTATATACACTATATCAACTTATAACATGTCATATTGTACCAAAATAACCTATTTATGTCCATTTTTCTTATGTGTCTCGATGAACACACACACTAACACACACACTTATCTTGAAATCATACTTAGAGGTGGAATTAGAATCTGAAATTTGGTATATAACAACATACATGCTCGATTTCAACATATCATTAATAACATCCAACATGCAACAACATCTCGAATCAATATCCTATGATTCGGTTTCTATAAAAACCGAACCAAAACTTCACAATATTGAAATTTTGAGTAATTCTTACCTCGAATCGTTTGTTGTGTTGCTTATAGTTCCTTTTTAATCACTTGATTCCAACTTTTGCACTTGAAATTTGTTGATTTCTTGTGCTCCTTGAATTGAAGCCGAGAGGAAGAGAGAGTAGAGAGAGAGAATCGGTTTTAGAGAGAGAGAGTAGTGAGAGAGTGTGAGTGTAAAAATGAAAGGTTTTCTCTCTTTTATTCCTATTTTTGACCCATTTGCATAACACACCCCTCAACTTCGTATTTTCTCATTTAACTAATATAATGATCAAAATAACTTAAATTGACATAACATTTCATTAACATAATAATTAAGTCCTTAAAATTGTAAATTACATATAATTGAAAATTTGGGATGTTACAATATATATATATATATATATATATATATATATATATATATATATATATATATATATATATATATATATATATTGAGTTTCTATGGGGC